>CANXYI012149758.1:0-10187 GCA_948208565.1 Hura crepitans | reverse complement strand
GTTATGCATGTGTAGCTAGTTGTCTTAGCATGTATTTTAAATGTATGTTATATGAAAGGATAGTATGGTATGTGATAAGTTAATTTAGTGCATGGTTATGGTGATTTCTTTGAATGATTGAGACTTGTATTATGGGTAAGTCACTTAAATTGGCATGGAATGGTACATGCATATGTATGATTGTCTTTAGGGTATGGATGAAATGTGGAATGTGTGATAAACATCATAGAAATACATGATTAAAGGTAAGAGATAGCTAAACCTAAGAGCTAAGTAAAGGCTTATGGCATGAAAATGATAATGATTTGCGTGTAAGGTTTTATGTATCATAAGGCATAAGGATGGGAACATGTTTAGCCTAGTTTGTGAGGCATGGAATAAAGTTAATGTACATGATTAAATGGCATGAATTTAGTTAATGTATATGCTTAAAAATGGCATGAAATACAACTAAGAATTTGTATGAATGATGACTTGAAAATGAACTTGAACATGACTTGAAAAAGTGGCTTGTAATATGACTATAATTTGTGCCTATCAAGGCTATATTGTGTGGTATGGCTTTGATGCTTATGTTTTGGCCTTAGAAATGGCCTAGAGACTGTGTGGCTTAAGTCCTATGAACCTTGTGCAAAATGGTGAGAATTGCACTAAAAAAGGATAAGAAATTAACCTAGAAAGCTTATTGAAAACTTGACATAATGACCTATTACTGTCTAGTTTGACCTTTACCTGAATCAAAAATATCACTAGATAGTAAATGGAAAATAATTGTGAAATACTTATGGAATAAATTCAAGCATAATATACCATAATTATTGGCAATTATAATATTTGAAAATGGTTTTGAGAAATTACCCGGTACAACCTAATTTTGGCCATACCAGATTGGGCTAAAATTTAATTGTGTTATAAAATCTACATATGTTTGTTATTTATTTAATAATATTATAAGAAGTCAATCAGTAAAGAAATAAACATAAATTGAGCTACATGGCCTATTAGTTAGACAACATTTGGATGGGTTCACTAATTATGTTTTGGATTTTAGCAACTGCTACACTATTTACTTTTCAGGCAAGTTCTGTACAACAACTTAGGTCTACCTTAGGGCCACTGTACTAGTCTATTGGATAGACAATTTTCTACCTTTGTCATCTGATGCTAGTTATGTAAATTTTGCTAGTACAGCAGCATAGGCCCTGGTGGGCCACTGCACTAGTCTATTGGGCAGACTAGTCTACTAGGCAGACACAATTATGCCATTATTGATCTTTAAATAAGATCGATACAGCGGTTAAGGTCCCAAAGGGCCACTGTACTAGTCTATTAGATAGACTAGTCTGTTAGATAGACCACCCCTCGTTATTTACACCTTAGGTGCTATAACTCAATTAGGCCGATGTAGCGGTCAGGGTCCAAAATGTGGATCACTGCACTATCTTTATTTACCTCTAGGTCCTGTGTATGTCTGTGTCGTTTTTCCTGTTAGGCTAGTTGAAACAAATTAAATGAGAAAAATATAAATTACATTTGATATTGGATATGATACAAGTTATAATATAACACAATTACTTGAATAATTAGGAAATACACATATAGGGGAATTATTGTAATTTTACATGTGCAGTACCTAGTGTCTTGACTAGTAAAGATTATGCATGTGAGCTATAATAATAAAAAAAACTAGAATTTTCTTAGGGTGAAATGATTAACTGAATGATTTCTTGACATAAACCTATACAAGGGTAATTTGGTAATTTGGCACACTATTATCTTAAAGTAAACTTTAAAACTAGAATAACTTAGTGTTATGACTACATATGCATGGATAAATTACTAGAAATGCTTAAAATGCTTAAATTAACCACTTAGTGTATTATATACTTAGCATACCTATTTTGGTGTCCAGGTACCCAAAATAGAGATGTAGCCTCATGAAGCATGCAGTGAAGTTTAGAGGTTGTTCATCAGAATGTTTCTACTGTATATTTTGTATAGTTTTGCACTTTATGTACTTAGGTGGGATATGGATGTTAGGTATATAAAGGACATGTGATGTATATATATAGGTACAATCTATGTTGTAATAAGTAAATTTCAGTCCTTTTGAGAATGTATGATTTTTGTTGATTTGTGTTAATGATATGATCTATGAGACTAAGGCTCTAGTGTATGTTTATCTAATTGTGGCCTGAGGCCTGTGTTGATATTTATTAGGATGATGATGTTAGGTTAATACTTGGGGGACCAGAAGGGTCCAGGAGGTGTGAGAATGTGTTATAGAACTGTTTATATAGGTTTAAATTTTTGAATAGTGACCCGAATAGCCATTATGCTATCGAATTTTAGGAAATACGTGATCGACCTATAATTGACCAACTTTGGTATGAATAAAACCCTAAGTAATATATAAATATAGGTAAGAATAAATTTTGAATCATATAGAATTAAATAGTTCAGAATAAGTAAGAGTTAAACGAATGAACATGGGAGAAATTTTCAGATGGGTGACCTAGCAGGAAGTGCAATGTTTATTGGGTTTCTTCGAGAATCCAATAGGGGGTGTTACAAATTCAACATGACGCTCAACCTTAAGAAGTGCATTTTTAGAGTCACGTCAGAAAAACTGTTGGGATTTATAGTAAGTAGAAATGGGTTTAAAGTAGATTCAGATAAGGTAAAAGCGATCTTAGAAATGCCTACCCCTTGATCAGAAAAGGAAATTAGAGGATTTCTAGGTAAATTGCAGTACATCAACCGATTCATAACCAAACTCACATCAGCTTGTGAGCCTATATTCAACTTATTATACAAGGGAAAATTGAAGGAATAGAATGAAGATTGCCAAAAAGCCTTCTAAGCCATTAAATAGTACTTAACCAAACCTCCCATCCTAAGACCACTAAAACCTGAAAAATCATTAATCATGTACCTTGCGAAGAATCTTTTATAAGAGCCCTCATCGCACAAGCAGACGAGTTCAGGGTAGAAAATGCAGTCTAATACCTAAGCAAGAAATTGCTCCCCTACAAACAAAAGTGTGCAAAAAGATGTTTAGGAGTACTTTTGGTCTCTAAAAAGCTACGTCACTACTTTTAATCATAGCAAGTGGAGGCGGTAGCAAAACATGACCCACTTAGGTACTTGTAAACTATACCTTCTCTAATAGGTAAGATGGGCCAATCGATTCTACTTTTCTAAGAGTTTAACATCTCTTATGTCACCAAGAAGATGATCAAGGGTCGAGCAGTAGCTAAATTCCTAGCATAACACCTAATCGAGGAAAATTAGGAAGAATTTGAATTTCTAGATGAATACTTAGGGGCAATATGCTAGGAGGGATGGAAAATGTTCTTCAATGGAGCAATTAACTAGAAAGGCACAAGTGTACGCATACTACTCATTAATCTATAAGGTGAGTAGATGTTCTTAGCTAGAAAGTTAGAGTTCCATGCAACTAACAATGTCACAAAACACAAAGCATGCGTCTATGACCTCAAATTTTATTCTAGTTGGATGCAAAAGTGATTGATGTATACAGGGAAATATGCTTATTGTGTAGCAAGTGAAAGGTAATTAGGAGATCAAGAATGAGAACATAAGCAAGTATGTTAGAATAATCATAGATCTATATGAAGGATTTGATCAATATAGTTTCCATCACATCCTCAGAGAATAAAACCAAGTCATTGACGCCTTAGCCACTTTAATGTCAATCTGAAACCTTAACAAAAAGGATTTGCCCAAACCCATGTACTTTAGCAAATAGAGATTCCTTACTTATATAGGTATAGTCAGCACTGCAACCAAACAAACCAATGTCGACTTACCTTGGTGCCATGACATCCAAATATACCTAGAAACTAGACAATACCCAGAACATGCAACTGAGAAAGATAAGAGGGTCCTACAAAAGTTATCAACACATTTCATTTCCTAACAAGGAATGTTGTACAAAAGTAGTTAGATGGAATTCAACTCAGATGTGTGGATGAACCAAAAGCTCAAAAAATACTCACAGAGTTACATGGAGGCATCTATGGTCCTCATATGAATGGGAAAAAGTTGGCTAAAAAGATCATGTGAATAGGATACTACTAATTAACCATAAAAATGAATTGTTATGACTTTGTCAAAAGGTGCCATAAGTGCCAGATCTATGGGAACCTAAGTCACTTACCCTATAATGACTTGACTAGTTTGTCATCTCCCTAAACATTTTCCACATGAGTATAGACATAATTAGGGAAATAAGGCTGTTAGCTACTAGAGGGCACAAATACATAGTGGTAGCAATCGATTACTTCTCAAAATAGGTTGAAGCTAAATCTTTCAATAATTTAAGGGCAGGATAGATAATGAAATTTATTGAATGAAATATCATCTGTAGGTACGGGTTGCCACAATAAGTTATCACAGATAATGGGGTACAGTTTTAGGGTGAAACTAAATAGCTTTTACAGAAGTATAAGATCAAGCATCACAAGTCTTCTCCGTACTGACATCAAGCTAATGGGGCAATTAATGCAACCAATAAGAATATCAAGAAAATTTTTCAAAAAATGATAGTTACCTATAAGGATTAGGCATAAATGTTGCCTTTTACACTGTGAGGATACAATACAACTGTCAGGACATCTACATAAGCCACACCATATTCATTGGTTAATGGGATATAAGCATTTTTGCCAACAAAAATTGAGGTTCCTTCACTCCGGGTTATTCTAGAAGTAGAAATATTGAAATTAGAATGGGCTAGAAACATATATGAGCAGTTGGCTTTAGTTGATGAAAAGTGACTTAAAGCCCTTTATCGTATGCAATTGTATTATAAGAGAATCACTAGAGCCTATAATAAGAAAGTCAAGCCTAGTCCTATACAAGAAAGACATTTGGTGCTAAAAAAACCAGGCCTTTATTAATAGAACCTAGAGGAATTTTTCAGCCTAATTAGGAAGGCCTGTACTTGGTCAAGAAGATACTAAAGCATGGAGGCGTCAAGATCTCAAACTTAGAAGGCAACAAATTCTCAGAACCTATCAACATGACAAGCTAAAGAAATACTTCTATTGAAGATAAAAAAAGAGTATAATAAGTTAAAAACTCGAACAGGGCAGCTTAGGCTAAAATTAGGACACCTCGATGAGGTGAAAACCAATCGAGCACTTCATGTAAAAGTTAGGGGATCTGATAGAAATGTCTAATCAAGAAAACCTTTCAAGGATAATTGGTAACAACATTATCACCAATGGGAAATTAATATATTTGCCAAGATTAAGCAGCTTAGTTTTGAATGTGATTAATAGTAAAAATGCTTTAGTCATGATCATTGGTATGCAAACTTCCATTAAGCGAGAAAGATCATACAAGTAACTAAACTCTAAAAGTCTAAAAACATCTTTCCTTTTGAAACATAGAAGTTTTATCCTCACATTTTCTCTTTAGTACTAATGTCTTATTATCTTTAGATATACCTAGAATCCAATCTCTATAATTATCATCAATACTTATATTGCTAGCCACATGATTAAGCACATATCTCAGTATAGCATGATGACTCCATAAAGTCAAGAAAAGAGCACAAGAAATGTTGTGCTAAAAGCCTACCTTGAAACCCTAAAGGTTTAGAAGAGTCTTTTTGTAATAAATCAAATTACTGTTGGATCTGAGAAGGGATGTAAATTGTAGCATGCCTTAATCTAATCAAGGGAACATAACCCAAATGGTAAGATAGAGAAAAATGGGTGATCTTTCACTAAAGACACCTCCAGCAGACTGTAACAATAGTACTAAGCCATTCAGTCCTTTGATCACAAGTGTTAAATTTCTTCTCAAGTTTCCTTTCACAATGGTTATTCAAAGCATACTTAATCCAAAGATTTTTTTAGAGGAGGTATAACCAGTCTTAATTTCTTTTGTAACCAAATCTATATAAAAAAGGCCATTCAGTTGGAAAATCTATAAAGGACCACCCAAGCAAAAGTTAGGCAAACTCGCTAGTGCGAAAACCTTCATGGGCATGCTAGGTAAAAGTTAGGGTTAAAAGAAAAATAAAGCTAGAGGGAAAAATCCACGCGGGCTCTTTATGCATACCTATAAAAGAAATAGGCTTCCAATTACAAAGTCAATATCCTCTCTCTTTACCATATAATCCTCGAGTGGTTTTAGCCAAGAAGACACCAAAATGATTATGGCTAGAGCATATTTCGGTCAAAATTTAGAGGACCTTGAAATTACAAAGCTCATCTTTTAAGGTAACTAACAATAAATTCCTAAAGATGCATAGCAACACATACTTAGCCCATTCCACTGAGTTAAGGGGAAATTTATGAGCAAAGTCCAAAATCACTTGTAGAGAAATTAGGCCTACACCTAAAATCACCTTCTGAACCATAGGAGGAGAAATACCCAAACCAAGAATAATATAGATAGGATAATGCTCCTCAAATGATGGAAAAGCCAGGGGATCATCTGAAGCAACATTATAGTTCAAAATAACGGTAATTCTTCTATAGTAGGGGTAATCTCTTAATGATAAACATAAGAAAGATAGGGTCCTAATAATGCACAATAGTCTTCAAGAAGTTATGATCAATCCTCACCTTTCTCAAGAATCTAAGAGCATAAAAGGGAGCAAAGATGTTTGAAGTCTAAAAAGCCTTTGATTCTAAAGTCCTAGACAACTGCTAACTAAAGGAGATAGAAATAGAGAAGTATGGCATGAACAAAAGAGGAAGGAGGTATTTATAGGTCCTAACCTTCACCATTCCTATTTCTATCAAGACAAGGAATCCAAGGCATGTGAGGCTGTCAGCACAGACTACAGAGTATTCAAAGTTTACGTTATAGTCCACATGGATCAATTGAGACATGTCTATAATAGTGTCTGTTACCAACCAAAAACCATACAAAGTTAACGTCAGCATGAACCATTATGCACTATGTCTGCACGGACCAAGAATTACCAATAGGAACTATTCTCTACCACTATAAAGCACTAGGTCTTCTCAACAATTCTTGCTAAAAATGGCACTCATTTGAGATCACTAAACCTCTAGCAGGATATCAATTGTAATAATACGGATATGGTCTTACCTCTGTCGACAATAGTCTTACTTCTCTAGGCAATAGTCCTACCTTTCTTAGACATAATCCTACTTAATTAGGTTACAATCTTGCTAATTGCATTTTAGTTTGTCATCATCTATAGTTTGACTCACCAATCTATAAACAAGTCCCTAGATGGAGACAGTGTATGTTATTCATTTATGGTAGTGTATTTTTGTTATCAATTATCATACATTTATATATAAGGATGCATGATTATATTTAAAATAAAAGATTATATGCTAAGGTTTATATATACAAAATATGGTGTAACGTCCAATATTCAAGGTCCTACGAACTGTACCTTCTAGGCCTGAGTGATGTTCCTTGTGGTACGAGTCATCATTACGAGTTTAATGATTAGTATATTAGTCATAAAAATTTGATAGGCCTGAAAATAGGTAAAACGAATGAATTAAAAAATTTAGCAAAACTAGTAAATCATTTTAGCTCAAGAACTAGTAGATAAGGAGATAAAATGAGGTCAGGTCAGGACAGCCCCGGGATGTGCCTGGGTGGTCTCAAAAATACCATACCTTGAACCTCAAAAATTCCATTGAGTATGATGGAGGAGGAATTAAAATTTTTTGAGGTCAATACATATTTTTTTAAATATTTTATTTTGGCGGTGAATAGTACAAAAAAGTTAACGATTGAATTTTGACTTGAAATTTTATGTGGGCCTTAGTCCTACTAATCAAGGATTTTGAAAACTAAAATGGGAATTTTTAGAGACTCAGAGAATATTTTATGAAATTTTGAATAAAAAAGAGACATAAAATGCACATAAATTATTTTGTGGCCATTTGGCCCAATCCAAGGTAGCCAACCCATTAAAAATAAAAGGTTACACATGTGTGTACACTTCACACATGTAAAAGTCATCTTCAACCTCTTGAAACATGCAAACCCGATGCCATTTCTAAAAAGAAACCCACAATTTTCATCTTTTCTCTCTCCTATATTCCCCCAAAATTCATGAAAAATATTAGAAATTAAACCTCTATCCATTCTAGGCATCAATTCCACCAAGAAATTCAAGAAAGGAGCTCAAATTTAAAAAATTCATCACTTGGGTGAATAGTGACAAAAGTGAAATTAAGTCCTCCAATTTCATTTTTTTTATTTTTGTTATAGGTAGCTTAGGCAATTCTAAGAATCACCATAGTTTTAGAATTTAATTTGGAGCATTAGATATTTTTTCAGAATTTTTCTAAGTTAAAAAGGTGTATGTTTAGGGCTTGGCATACCAAGTGAGAGAAACCAAGGAAACCAAGCTCAAAGTGGTGGAGAAAGGGGTGTACATACACCCTAGGTATGTGGAATAACTCAAAATTATTATGCCTAATTTGTATGTACATTTGTGTACATAGATGTTGCATGGAATAGTTTACTTTTGTGTGCAAGCATGTTGTTTAGGTAAAATTGTATTATGACTATGTAATTGGCATTAAAATATTAGGATTGGTAGGTTGAATTGAGAAAAATTACATGTGCAAGTGTATGAGCTTAATGTGGCTGAATGGCATGTCATATTGTGTATGGCATGTATATTCATGTGTTTGATGCATTTTATGTGCAAATGGTGTATAAATGAAGTGTGGAAATCATAAGGAAAAAGGCCTAAAAGTAGCATATTATATGGCATGGAAATGTAGTTTGTTTGAATGGGAAAATGTGACTATGATCATGGTGAAATAATGTACTTTATATTAGGGATTTGCTATAAGAATAATGGTGTAAAGAAATGAAGAAAATGAGACTTGAATAATAAAATTGATGAAAGGCACAAAATATCAAAATGACTAAATGAATAGTGTCGGTTGCGAAAACTGACCAAATGAATAGTAACTTTACGATCATGGGCAAAGTTACAGTAACTTTTGTAACATTGTTGTAAAATGTAATGTAATGGTGAAATAATAATAACTACAGTCTAAAATGGTTAATGGCCTATCAGTTAGACACCCACTAGATAGATTCACCGGTCAACTAGGGGATAAAGTAGCTGTTAGGTAGTCAATCCTTTTAGGGTCCACTGCTATGTATTGATTATGGCGGGTGCAGTCACTGGGGTTCTGTGATAAACCCTGCACTATTTTGCATTGTTGTGGATATTGGGAGTGGTTTACGAACGGGTCCCTATTATCTGCTAGTCCGATATTAGGAGTGGTCTATGGATGGGTCCCTGTTATCAAGTGAGGTAGGTGTAGCTACCTAGGCCCTAAAAGTGGGCCACTACACAGGACGTATCCCATTGTCTGGTGTCTTAAACTGTAGTCTATCTAGTATGGGCCTAAAATGTAATGAATTTACTGGAAATAACAAATAAGTAAACTAAACTAAATAAGTGAATAGACTTAGAGTATTAAGGTTACTTGCTGTATATGGAACGTGACCTGTTGTATGCTTGCATGTTTGGATATAATATGTTTGGTTTATTCCACCATTGAGTGTCATACTCAGCATGTCAGTGTTATGATGTGCAGACTATAGAAAGAGCCAAGGTCAGCACCAGACATCATCGTCAGTGTAGCTGCCTTAGAGTTATTTTGGTACTTTTTGTATTCCTTTTGGAATTCTATATATAGATGCACTCATGTATATAGATAGTGTGGGTTATGGGACATGTGCATAAATGAACTTGATAAATTGAATGCATGTACAGTTTTTTCCTGTTAATGAATATCTGCTTCTGCATGCTTGTGTGCTAAAAGGTCCATGACCCTGTGTTTTGTGAAATGACCATATTCTTGTGTTGTTGAATTTGTTTTAGAGGACCAGAGGCTCCAAAAGGGGGATGTGGCAGTAAACTGAGATTAGAAGTGTTTTTCTTTACAGGTTAATTTGGGGTTAGTTACCAGGGTAGCCATTATGCTGCCTAATTTTCCTTAATTGCCTGATAATGCCTAATAGGAATTTTAACATACTAAAATAGACAGTAATAAGGGAATAAGTAATCAGAATTAGCCTAAGGGCATGTTTGGTCAAAACTAGTCAAAATTAGGTAGAAGTTAAATGAAAGGCCCCTAAGAAAATCCTAGGATGGGTGACCTTAGTGAGAAGTAGCACACCTT
>CANXYI012149735.1:0-10158 GCA_948208565.1 Hura crepitans | reverse complement strand
ATCATGCTTAAGTAATGCTATCAACTTAATTATGTCATTATTTTATTAAACCATTAAATTACTTAACAACATGATTAATTACATGATAGGAGATCATAAGTCACATTATTGCTTTTGTACTATGCCATTTCATTATCCCATATAAGTTAAACAACACTTACAATTAAACACACACATCATAAATTCAGAATTAACACATACACTTACAATACTCATTTATAAGGCATTATTCTACACTTTTTCTATGTTCATTAACTTACAAATCACCTTATAATCTAAGCATTGCATTTATAACATCATCTACCACATTAATTACACTTATACAAAACATACATATAAACTAAATTAAATTACACACACACACACACACTTAAATTATTAATGCCAATGGATACATTTACCAATAAGCTTTAAAAAGCCTATCAAGCCTTCAATATCACTTTTCCTTACTTTTCCCTTTATCCTTGCCTTCTTCCATTACAAATATAATAGGCAAAAATTAACAAAAATCGATAGAAATTTCTATAAGTATCAATTACACAAATTGAACTTATATGTCACTTATTGGGACCTTAATACACCACTTAAAAATATTAAAAACCAAAAACAATCTCTACCATCTTTTGTACTATTCACCTAAGACACAAGCCCTCAATTTTTACCCAAATTCCCTTCAATTATATGCTTTCTTTCTATGAAAATACCTTAGGATTGTTTTAAAAGGTGTTTAAAGTGTGAGAAGAGGGTTAACATGAAAGGAAAAGCTAAGAAATGGTGATGGAGGAAGCACTAATGGCACCGGCTTCTTAAGGAAGTAGGAGTTAGAAATTTTAACTAATGGCTAAGATCATCTTTTAATTAGATCCAATGGCCTATATTTATCAAGCCCATAAAACCCCTTTTTCTCTCTTTAATTCCCTTTTTTTTATTTTGTTCTTAAAATTCCATCATTAATTAACATGTCTTATGGTCCTAATAAATCATACGTAATAATACCTGATGGTATCGAACAAACTGTACTTAAAATCCTAAAAAATCTTATATAAAATTACCCTTTTTTTTCAATGTCTAATTTTTGAAAAATTCCTATGATCTTTAAAAATTCCAATTCCATTGGATTCATTAGAATATTTAAGTATCAGGTTATGACATTCCTAGGTCAATTTGAGCAAAAACACTATAATTATCAGTTTAGCTCTGACTAGGTTATTCCTATGACATTATTGTAAAACATTATTACTATTTTTAACTATCTTAATGACTTCATTTTTAGTTAAATTTTGCATAAAATTATATTTTAAATAATACTTCATCTAATCATATTAGTGTTGCTTGAATCTCAAGAAATACTATTCATGTCTCATGAAATACTTTTCATAACCCCAAGATTTTTTAGGTGTTACATTTCTTCCACTCTTAAAAGAATTTCATCCTTGAAATTATACTTGGATCAAAAAGCTGAGGGTAATGCTCCCTTATTTGAGCTTTGCTCTCTTAGGTTTCTTCTTTAATGTTATGGTGCCTCTATATCACTTTCACTAAAGGCATTGTGTTGTTTCTCAACTTTTTCACTTCATGTGCTAGAATCCTTACCAGTTCTTCTTCATCTATCAAGTCTAGTTGTATCCAACTTCTTTAACTGCTAGCATATGCGAAGGATTTGATCTATATCTTTGAAGCATTAACATATGGAAGAGACCATTCATTTACTGTAACTTTGGTGGTAAAGATAGCCTATAGGCAACCAGTTCCACATGCTCTATTATCTTATATGGATCGATAAATGTAGGAATTAGCTTGCCTTTTTTTCCCAAATCTAAGCATTTTTTTCTAAAATAACACATTGAGAAACACTTTATCACTGACTTTATACTTAATGTCCTTTTGCTTCAAATCCATATAGGACTTCTACTTATTAGAAGATAGAAGCTGCTTTCAATTTGTTTCAAATGATGTTGACTTTCTCTTCAGCATCTCTAATCAAGTTTGGACCTATAATTTCGTCCTCGCTTAACTCACTCTAACAAAGAGGAGTTCTATACCTCTTATGTATAAAGCCTCTTAAGGTGCCATGCCTAAAATTTACTAGTAACTATTATTATAGGCAAACTCTGCTAAGGAGAGGTACCAATCCCAACTCCCTTTGAGCATCTCAAACAACTTGATAAAAAATTCAATAAAGTATAAAAGTTACCAGAATGAAAAACTAAGATTGTCCATCCATTTATAGATGAAATGCTATGTTAAAACTAAGTTGAGTGCCCAAGGCATTGTGCAGTTTCTTCCAAAATCTTGAGGTAAATCTCAGGTTTTGATTTGATATGATTGATGAAAGCACTCCATGCAATCTAATAATCTTATCGATGCACAATTCTATAATCTTTTCTAATGAATAATCAATTATTGCTGGTATGAAGTGAGCAGTCTGAGTCAATCTATCTATAATCACCCATACCAAATCACACTTGCTTCTTGTCATTAGTAAGCCAACCACAAAGCCCATGGTAACTCTTTCCTATTTCCATTCTAGTATTGCAATGGGATAAATCAATCTAAAAGGAACTTGATGCTTTGTATTAACTTGTAGGCAAGGAAGGTATTTAATCATGAATGTTGCTGCATCTCTCATCATACCATACGACCAATAATAAGGCTTTAAGTCTTGGCACACCTTGGTTCCACTAGGATACATAACATATAGAGCAATGTGTACTTCATGTAGAACCTATTTCTTTACTTTTTCCACATTAGGTACACATAAACAATCCTAATAGTATAGACATGCATCACTCTTCATCTTAAACTCTAGACTTCCTCTTTTAGATGAAACCCATAATTCTCATAAGCTTGTTATCATCTTTTTATGCATCTTTACTTAATGTAAAAGACTTAGCTTGACTTATAATTAAGCTAAAAGAGCTTTATTATCCATAAGCTTCAATTTAACAATCACAGCTCTTATAGTTAATATGAACTTTCTGCTTAAAGCATCTGCCACAATATTGGCTTTATCAAGATGGTACTTAATAAAATAATCATAGTTTTTAATTAATTCCATCCATCTATGTTGTCTCAAATTAAACTCATTTTGTGTAGGAAGGTACTTCAAACTTTTATGATCTGTATAGACATAACATCTCTCACTATAAAGGTAATGCCTTTATATCTTCAAAGCAAATATAATAATTTCTGGCTTGAGATCATGTGTCAAATATTTTTTCTCATGTTGCTTTAACTATTTAGAGCATAGGCAACAACCTTGCCTTCTTACTTCAACACACATCCCAAGCCACTCAAAGATGCATCACTGTATATGATGACATTTTTCCCAGATATTGGCTACATGAGAATCGAAACTTCTATCAATATAGACTTTAGCTTATCAAAGCTCTCTTAACACCTATCATCCCACACAAACTTAGCATTCTTACAATAGGTGAGTTATAGGTGCTATAATCATGGATAAACTATTGACAAATCGCTTATAGTAACATAACAAACCTAGAAAATTCATGATCTCTATTACATTCCAAGGTGCTTCTATTCTAAGATCATCTCTACCTTGTTTAAATCAACTTGGATACCATCTGTAGACACTATGTGTCCTAAGAAAGACACCTTATCAAGCTAAAACTCACACTTAGCTTGGCAAATAATTTTTCATCTCTTAAAGTCTATAAGACAACTCTGAGATGTTGCTCATGATTTTCCTTGTTCTTAGAATAGGTTAGAATATCATTAATGAACACAACCATAAACTAGTCTAGATAAGGTTAAAATGTAACATCCAAAAATACTAACATTGTGAATAGTGACAACCAGAGGCTGTGAATAGTGACTTTTAGGTCATGATTAGGTTTTTATTATTGATCAAAGGATTAAGTAATAAGTATGCTATGGGTAAAATTTGATACAAAAATAAGGATGTTTAGAGGTCTAATGAGCAATAACGAATAACATTATGAATAGTAGGTCCTGAAGTCTTAAATAATGACTTTTGCAATGAGAATAAGGTTCCTAACCATATTGATCAAGATTTTATGAGTTGAATAGTATATGTTTATAGTTTAACAAAGAAAAGAGAACATTTAAATGGAAATTGAATGATATTAAGCATGTATATGAATAGTACCTCTTAGGACCTAAAATGTATTAATGTTACAAGATAGTAGGATTAATAATAACATATTTTTAGGTGAAGTTTGGATAGGAAATAAGGTCATTAAGGAGGTTAAAAATAAAAGTTAAGTTTTTATGGCAGTGTATTATGAATAGTAACACAGTTAAAGCTGAATTGTAAAATAATTTTGAAAGTGCTCAGATGAACACATAAATGCCATATCTTAGAGCTTAAATATTCTAAGGAATATAATGGTATATGTATAGGAAATTTTAAACCTTAGGACGTATTTTATAAAAATTGAGTGAAGATAAAAAATAGTGATTTTGATAAGATTTTCTCAATTTTTGAGCACGAATTTTTTTGAGACTTTTAAGAAATAATATGTATAATTATTTGAGATCATAACAAGTGAATATTGATGAAAAAAATTGAAGAATACAATTAAAGTGGCTTAAAAAATATATTTATAGGCTTATTTTAACATAGACCATTGGATTTTAATAATTTAATCTTAGCCTTTAATAGAAGGGGGTATAAAAGCCTATCTCTTTAGCTATAAAAGGCTAAAAATTAGTAGCCACTCCTTCAAGAGGATGGCATCTTCCATGAAAGCTTCTCTAGCTAAAAAATCCTTATTTTCTTCTCTCCATTGAATATCCAAACATAAGATTTAAGGTTTATAAGCATGATTATGGTCCTAAAAGCTTGATTGGAAGAATTATTATGAAGAAAAAGGGAGTTTTTATGCTAGGGTGAATAGTGATACCCATTCAAGTAAGTGGTTATTTTTAAGGTTTGATATTTTTCTAAGGTTTATTTAGGTGCCAATAAGAGTTATACATGGTTGATTTGAAGAATTAAAGCACATTCTAATTATTATGATTTTTTGATTTTTGGATTAAGGTTATGTTCTAGAGGAGATGAGGAGGAAGTAAGAGAAAAGGATTAAAGAAGGTTAAAGGATACTCAAAAGGGTATTTTGTTGACATTCAAGTAAGTGTATCCCTTATAGTATGTGCACATGTGATTTGGTGTGTGAAAAGTGTGTTTTAATGAATAAAATGTGTATGTTAAATTAAATGACTTGGTGTAAAATGATATGTGATAGTTGTAGTATGTTAGAATGCATGTATAGTGCCTTGATTATTAAATGAAAGTAAGAATTGGTGTGTGAATTTCATGATGGAAGGAAATGTTTATGTTTATGTGAAATTGGTGACTGTTTAGAGCAACCTCTAGATCAGAAGGTCTGGGTTATCTAGAGCAACCATTATATTAAAATTTCTAGACTATTTAGAGCGACCATTAAATTAGTAGGTCTAACTATTTAGATCAACTATCAAATTAGTAAGTCTAGATTGTTTAGAGCAACAAATGGATCAGCAGGTTTGAACTGTCTAAAGCAACCACTAGAACAGAACATGTAAAATGATGTAATTATATATATTTATGATTAATAACGATATACTTAATGTGATTATGACATAATTAGTTGTGATATTAATAATGCATAGGATATGATGAAACTAAGAAACAAGTCTTATATGATGAGCAAAGAGGAAGAAAAATTAGATGTACATATATGTTTGATTATACAATAGTATGATGAAATTTGTAAGACTTTATGATTTCAAGTAATTTAAATCATAAGTGATATTAAATGATAATATAAATTGAATAGTGAGTAAAATAGTTGATTAAAGAATGTAATAAGAATGTTTTATATGTATGGATAAATGATTTCCTTATGTGTGTTACAAAAACCTTATTATAAATAAAAAGGAAATTATGGGATATCATGAAAGCTATGTAAGCTCTAAGTATAACAAAGTATTTGACGAAATTGTATGAATACATATGATTATGTCAAAAAGTATTTTGGCATGTTGCTTTTAAAGCTTGAAATCATTATAAGCATGTTTTCTAAGGCCAAATGGCTTAATATTTAGATTTGGAAGAAGTCTAGAATAATTTTTAGAATATAAATGGTAAGTGGGAGACTAGAGTAACCACTAGTGCAATGATTAGAAATGCACAATGATAAGAACGTGATATATTATGCTTAAAGATTGTTATGCATGAAGTATAATTGAGAATGTAAAGTTGTAAATGTATGAAAGTAACCTAAGGCATGAATGAGTTATAGCAAGATGTTTATATGTGAAGGCTTAACTTATAAAGGCATAATCAATGACCATAAGGTGTGTTCCATGAATTAGACCATGACACAATGTGTTAAAGCATTTGTTAAACTGATTTATAATAATAATGATGTATATTATGGAATGGTACGGATATGTGGTATGAATTGCAAATACGGTGATGAGACAAATTACCTAAGTTAAGCAAAATTTATGCATTATGAACATACATGTATGACATTGATTGTGTATATGTGTATAAGTAGGCTTTTAATATGATGAAAGTTGACATGGTTATCTTTAAAATATGAGTTATGATATGGCAATTATCATCATTGTAGCCGAATGGCCTATGGCATGTAGTTGTATGTATGTTGCATACTATGTATGCTACGAATAATGCATGACCATATAGATGAGAATGATCATGTGAAAATGTAATGACATGTGTAATATAATGGAAACCTATTTCAACATATATATGAACAATTAATATTAAAAGATGAAATAATGATACATATGACATATGGTAGTTGGGAAACACCATAAAGCATTATGAGCTTGTGATATAGCTAAATGGCCAATATGGAAGTGGATGGGTGCTATAGGCACTCATCAATTGCTTATGATATAATGATATGGACATAAGGCAAGAATGGCCTAAAGTGATTAAAAGAGTAAAATGCTTATGATAATGATTATTGTGAATAAAAGATGGATATGTTGATATGATAATCAATGTACTCATGTTACATGATTGGTAATATAATGGGATTAATAAATTGTGAAGAACATCTATTTTCCCTAAGGTCATGTGTTAACCAAATTAAAGATAAAATTTACTCAATCTATTTTAAAATGGTGAAACTGAAAGTAAATTTGATTAATGGCCCATATAAGTAAACAACCTAGTCAAATAGGTTGTTCGGTTAATTAGGAGTGATAGCAGTTGCTATGGCACTTCAGTGCTTCTATGTGTATGATCTATGGGTCCACTTTTAGTCTGACCTAAAGGCCTATTATCTTGATATTTGAATCTATGCAGTTGTAGCTACCATTTAGGTCCCATAGGGCCACTACACACTTTTATATGGGTACAACCATCGTTATGTCCATTAGGATCATTGTATATATATGCTGGTGTAGTAGCCATTACGGTCCCATAGGGCCATTGCACACTTTTATGTAGGTATAAACACCATTAAGTCTATTAGGATCACTATACATCTATATTGGTGTAGCAGCTATCCATGTCCAAAATATGGGTTACTGCACACCATGATACTTCATTATCTATAGTGCATGTGTTTTCTTGGATATGGGCCTAATAAATGGATTTTAAAAAAGATTATACATGGTTTTCATAATGAATGAATTTTAATATTAATGCATAACCTTATAATGCATTATGTCTATAATTTATGCCATGTTCTAGCACATTAGTATGTTATGGATAAAGAAGCATATCATGTGATAAGTTAAATTTTGCTGATTTTAAATCTTAATAGATGATGATTTATGAATGAATGCTAAAATGTCTGAGTATGCTTATATTGAGATGCTTATGATCTTATTATGAGATAAAGATTATGAGATCATGGCTTATGCATGATGTGTATGTGAGTTAAAATAAAAGTTAAGGCATGATAATGTTTATGTCAAGCATAGTAATGACATTTGAAGTCATGAGGTGTATCAATTTATTATGCCTATATATATGAGTAGTTGTGATTAAATCATGCAAAAGAGATGATGATTCTCTTTTTCGTGTTTGTTCTATACCATAAGTTTTATATGTTTGGATCTTTAATATTTGATAGTGTCTTATTTATCTATGCCTTGTTACACATGTTAGATTATTGACTCTTAACATAGTGGACTAGTATATTATGAAAGTTTATAATTTGAAGTATTTAATATATAATTGAAATGCAAAGGAATATGCCATAATATACTAGATAAACCACTAAGCTATAAAGCTTAACACATAATTTGTTTACAATGTGCATGTATTATGGATAACTCGAAAAGAAGAAGCTCTAGGCTACAGATGATATGGGTTTATATGAAGATGATAATGGTTATACAGTTTTGTATGTTATATGTATAAAGAGTAGAAAAAGATTGTATAAGCAATTATATGTATATTCATGTATGGATTATAGGCCTACATTGTATTAAAAGTTTATGCGAGCTTTTAGAATATATATATATATATATATATGAGGACATGTTATTGATGGATATTGATATGTAATGAATTATGAGTATTTGTGTATGTATGGATAGGAATGGATATGAGATAGGTGTTGATCCTTATGTATATGTTTGTGATTGAGATAATGTTGAGTTTAGATGGTTAAATGGACCAAGATGATAATGGGATGTGCTTTGATATATTAGAAGTGTTATTTTGTGTAGGTTACTATTTGGGATAATATCTTAGTACATCTATTATGTTATCAAATTTTTGACATAGGATTGTATTAGTAAACCTTAGATGAGGTTTTTGTTAAGATTGGTTTTTATAAGTAGTATGATAAGATGATATGTAGCTATTTAAAAAGGAAAAAGATTTTAAGTAAATTAAACAAGTCATAAGATAGATGATGGTTGTGTGTCGCTCCTTATTTTGGTCTGATGATCAGATCGAGTAAAGGGTATCACATAAAAGACTTTGTTTATCAAATCCATGAATGCTATAGGAGCATTGGTAAGCCCAAATAGCATTACCAAGAACTCATAGTGCCCATATCAAGTCCTAAAGTAGTCTTTGCCACATCCACTTCCTTCACTCTTAACTGGTAGTATCCTGATCTCAAGTCAATCTTAGAGAAAACTATAGCTCTTCTATGTTGATCAAGCAAATCATTAATGTAGGGTAATAGATACTTGTTCTTGACCATAACCTTCTTTAGCTATTTGTAGTCGACACATAATCTCATTGATCCATCTTTCTTTTTTTTATAAACAACATTAGGGCTCCCTAAGGTGAAACACTTAGTCGAATGAACCCCTTGTTTAGCAACTCTTGAAGCTGAATCTTCAGCTTTTTCAACTCTATAGGAGCCAATCTATAAGGTACTATAGAAGCTATTGTTGTGCTGAGATAAACCTTAGTCCCAAACTCGAGTTCTCATTTAGGTGGCAAATCAAGTAACTCATTAGGGAGTACATCTAGAAACTCTAACTAATAGGTATCTAACTTATATCTACCTTTTCTCATCTTGTATCCATTACATGTGCCAAATATACTTCACATCCTTTCATAATAATTCTCCTAATTGCTATGGCTGAGTTAACATTAGCCAAAAAATCTATTCTTTCACCCACTACTATGATCTCATTCCCATCAACTATTATAAAGAGTAATCCTCTTCTATCTAGAATCCACCGATGCATGATGCTTAGACAACCAGTCTATGCCTAAGATTAGACAAACTCATTAAAAGGTAATTGAATGAGATCCATAGAAAGCTAATATCCTTGGACTAGTAAAGGACATTTCATATATATCTTGTATACTATCACATGCTATCTTAAGGGGTTGCTAACCATAATGTCAATGTCGATCACATTTACCTTAAACCCCTAATTTTTTGCCTATGTCATGAATATGTAAGAGTGTGTGGAACTTAGATCAATCAATGCTATAGTAGGCATATAAAAATGTATAAAATAACCACTATAATATCTAAAGAATCATTTTCCTCTCGAGCCTTGGTGGCATACTATCTCGTTAGTGTTCTACGATCAGCTCTATTAATAGTCTCGGATATGGCCCTCTAACTAAGCCTAGGTCTATCACTATTGTCTTGCCTCTGGCCTCTAGAAATAACTAGTGATAATGCTTAAAACTACTCTGAATGCTATTTTCTTAGGTCAATCTTTAAG
>CANXYI012149695.1:0-10073 GCA_948208565.1 Hura crepitans | reverse complement strand
GTATGAACTGAGAATTTAACGACGACCTTTTTTCTTCTTAGTTTTTTTTCTTTTTTTGATTGACGAATTAACATTTGAATTACGCGCGATTTTGATTATTTTCCCCCCTTTTTATGTTGGCGGTGCAGTGGGTTGATAGAGAAGGAAAAACGCCATTGATTTTGGCTTGCCTGAATTCTGAGCTTTACGATGTAGCGAAAACTTTGATAGAGCTCGGTGCTAATATTAATGCTTACCGACCCGGTATGTGTTGAATCTGTTTCTTATATTATACATTGTGATTGATTGTGCTCTGCTCAATTAGTTAATTCAATGTTTTTTTTTTTCTTCAATCTGAATCGGTTCCTTCAATTCGAAAGATGGGACATTTTGAAATAGTTCGTGAAGCTCCGTAATTTGGAGTATGAAGGCAAGAAATTTAGAGAATTTCGAAGGATAGATTCTTCAGCAGCTTAATTAGCATACTAACTGCTGTTAATAAGCATGAAAATAATATACTCGATGGAAGTTTTTTTTTTTTTTTTTTTTGCTCTCTCTTTAGCCAGTTGTTCTTCTTTGGGCTTCAGGTCGTAATGGGGGGACTCCTTTGCATCATGCAGCAAAACGAGGCCTTGAGAATACTGTTAAATTACTTCTTTCCTACGGAGGTGAGCTGCATTCTGCCTTATGTCTATCAGTTATGAAAGTTTGGTCATTGTCATTGTTATTGTTCTTTGTGTAGTATGGTTTCATCTTTTCCATGGAGGTGTGATATTCTCTTGCTTATTTCTGACAGCTGTGAATATTATGCGTGAAAATAGTCTCTCTCCATCTCATTATCATCATGATTGTCATTGTTGTTCCTTGTTCTTGGCTTTGTAATAATTGGGTATCTTCAATATTTCAGCGAACGCATTAGTTATCAATGACGATTGTCAAACTCCTCTTGAAGTTGCTCGGGCTAAAGGATACAGTAATGTTGTCCGTACAATTGAGGTATGCTTCCCATGTTGCTTCATATTTTATATATAGCAACAGGAAAACTTTTCCCGTATCTTCTCTATGAAGAGGAGCTATAAGGGAGTCAGATTCTCCTCTGATCCTTTGCAGAATCATATTTGCTTATTCTCTGGTTGGATGCGGGAGTTCTATGGCCCTGGATTTCTGGAAGTACTGGTTCCTCAGTTTGTTACAAGAAATGTGTAAGTGTAATAAGGTCCATGCATATATCTCGCTACTTTGTTTCTGTTTACTCTTTTTCTATTTAAGTTATGCCATCAAAGCAATTTCAGATGCTAATTTGCTACCAATCTGCAATCAACAGATTTTTCTTAAAATGCACTTTAAAGGTTTATGCCTACTACTGTTTTATTAATTTGCAGATGGGTTGTTATTTTACCAACTGGTTCCCGTAATAACACCAAGCCTTTCAAGTTGGAGCTTGCCATATATTCTAGTTCAAAGGTATGCATTCATATTTCACTTTTGAAGCACTCTATGCCTTTGGAACTTTACTGCTGGCAGAAGTTTGAGTTTTTGCTATAGTTATAGCTTCAAACTTTAGTCTCTAAGCCAATGGCCTTAATTCTTTACTCCAATCAATATTGGTCTTGTAGAAATAGGAACAAGCTTCTAACTTTCATTTTAATATCCATGATAGATGTAGCTTTCTTTGAATTAAATCTTGCATGTTCTCAAGTGTCGTGCATCTGAAATGTTAGAAGTTACTCATGAAATTCTGTTAATGAATGACCAGGATGCCCACCCACGCACAGTGATTGCATTGTGGAAAGCTAATTTGGAGGAACCAAAGTTTCACCATTCTGATCCTTCAGTGATAATTGATGACAGATCTACCAGTAATATCTTAATAATGAAAAGACTTTTCTTGCATTCTTTCACATTTATTAGCAATCTCTAGGATTACTCTTCTCTTGAAATTAGTATATAGAATTCATTTCCTAGTCATTACATTCATAGTGGATTTTGTCCATGCATAGTATCGAGAGGAAGGAGGCAAAGAAGAGTGAGGCATAGACCTCTAACAGTTAGGCACAAGTATGGTAGTTTCTGAATTATTATTAAGCCAGATGGTAGATATATATCATTGCTTAATTTTAACAATGTATTAGAGCTCATCCAAGTGACAATGAGATGTACTGTAACCTCACTATGCTCCAGCCTCCATATTGAAATAGACTTACATGAACAGCTAAGAATTTTTTTTTTTTTCATTTCATCAAAAAGTAATTGTCTATTTAAGTGCTTACATGTTTTCATTTTTCCTTTTTGTTTGATACGCTCTTATTGTTTCACTCTGACTTAATAGACTTTCTTGTCAGAAACACATGTTAAACTTGCTCCAGCAAATGAAGGTGACAAAAAGCAGTTTCAATGGTTCTGTGATGCGTGCAAAGGAATTCCACAGGTACCATTTGTATGTAGAGTAATGAGCAGTGACAATGTTTTATTATTCATTCTTTTTTCTCAAATTCAATTCTGATGCAAGAACCTGCAGTTAAAATAGAAGCTTTGCTATTTGCTTTCTGCTCAGCAACACCCATTTTCCCTCTTTTGACTCATGAGCTCTTCAGATTGCATGATACCTGCTTAATTATCCTTTGAAATAATGTTAGCTAATGCACTATGGAGCTAGTGCTGTAATGTTATATGCGTAGAACTCTTTTTCCCTTAAATGGTATTGCTGATTAACATTACCCCCGTTATTTTCAGTTATATGTTAAACTTGGGATCAGAGTCCATTACTGCATTGTTGAAATTTGCAAGTCATGTTCATTTTGCTTTGGTTGTTGGCGTTTAGCTCAGATGGTCCTTTGCTTAAATGTGCAAACTTAAATACTTTAAATTCAATTGCTTTATTTTTCATCATAAAAACTGAGATATTTTTGGAAAATTACAGGCAATGCGGCCTCCTGCATTTTTGCGCAATCATGATTCTTCAGCTGTTCAAGCAACAGCACCTCCTTCTGCAGAAGATTTAGAATTAGCTATGGCAATCAATGCCTCGATCCAATCTGCCATGCAGGATGGACCTGTTGTTGATACCTACCCTAATGATGCAAGCACTTCCAGCAGTTTGAATAATCCTGTGAATACTGGCAGTTCAAGTGCTCTGCACACACCGATACCTCCTCCTTCAAAACAAGTTGAAAATTCCTCAGCAGCACATGATGCTGACCCTGGTGGCAGTTCAACTCAGCCAAACCAGATCCAGAACAATAATATCCAGACAGCTATTCAAGCCCCTGATTCAGTCCCATCAGCACCACCTCTCGCAGATGAGATTATAGAAGATGGTCCAATTCACTATCCAACAATTGACGCAAGCCCTGTCGATCTGACTTCCTCACCTGTGGAGAATTTACCAGCTAGCAGCGGCAAACAGAAAGAAGATGGAGGTTCTTCGTCGTGTGTGGTTTGTTTGGACGCTCCAGTAGAAGGGGCTTGTATCCCATGTGGGCATGTGGCTGGTTGCATGTCATGTTTAAAGGAAATCAAAGCCAAGAAATGGGGTTGCCCTGTGTGCCGTGCCAAGATTGACCAGGTTGTAAAGCTTTATGTCGTTTAAAAATTTGCAGCATGATAAGGAAGCTGTAAATGGTAAGTATGATGTTGACACCTAATGAGATAAATATATAAGAATTTTTTTCAGTATTACTACTAGCATCCCTAAGAAATCTTAAGATAGTTTTTCCATACAAAGTAAACTTAAGAGAACAAGGAAATGTCAACTTCGGGCTTTATCTGCAGGTGAGTTGGGCTTCAGAAATGTGGAGGAGTCAACTACTTCAGCACAACAGGTCAGAGTGAGGAGGAAGAAAAAGAGGGTAATCATTGGTTAACTTGAATATGTTTCGCATGTGGTTGTTGAAAGTGAACCTGATATCTATGATCGTATGCCTGGGGAGTGCAAAAGTGTGTGAATTTGCAGACGTTTTTGTGTGTCCTTGGTGGAATCTTTGGATCTCCAGTTGTGTGTGTATATATTTATATATTTATTTCCTTGTAAATTTATACAAATTACCATGGATTCAAAGTGTCTTTAAACAATGTCTGAGGTTGTACCAAATCCAGAACTTCAACTTGCCTTCTTGAGAATTTTATAAATAACACTTTCTCACAGAAACTGGAAAGTGACTCTGCAACTAACCTTGCAAAATTCCCTTTTAGGTGGAAGGAAGTTGGACGGTACATAGGCTGTTTTGTGCCAGTCTTCGATCCAAGACTTTTTCGTTTAACAAAAAATTATTATCTTTTGATGGCAAAATGCAGGGCTATGATATTTTTGCACGTTATATGTATCGGTATGCATAGTTAAATTAAAATACGTGATGAACATACGTTTGATTTGACGGTATGTACTAACACACTGGATGAACACTCTAAAATTTTAATTAATTATTACATCATTTTACGTAGGTATGAAATATATCAAAAATAAATTTGAGTAAATATCATAATTATTTATTTGAAAATTTTATATTAGATTGCGTGTTCATGCAGTGCATCAGTGTATATCGATACGCATCGTCGAATCAGATACATACTCATTTATTGTTTTGATCTACTAGTGTGTGTTGGTGTGTACTAGAACTTTAAATTATAACCTAAAGGACTAATATGATACTCATTAAAAGAGCAAAATATATTAAAAAAGAGTTCTAAAAAAAATTTTAGTTGCTTTTTAAGTATATCTATATTTGATGTAAGTAATATGTTTTCTAATAATATGGAGCTGTAAGTCAAAAATTGACCATTAGATTTTCATATTTTAGGCTATTATGATTTTAGATAAAAATTTTAAATTGAATTATTTTTATGTTATAATTTTTTTTATGATTAATTCATAAATAATTATAAAAAGTGAAAGGTGCTAAATTGTTTCTATTGTTTATTAAAAACAGCTATTTTACCTTCAAATTTTTTTATCTAAAATTATCCTTAAAGTTTTAAAAATGGTACTATGACTGCTATTAAAGAAGGCTTATCAATAATAACATTCACACTGATTTAGTAACATAACATACGTTGCATACGTGTTAATTCACATCAACATAATTTTAAAGTTATATTTTGTCTTTAATATTTTGTAAAAAGCATTTTATTAATTTTAATTTTTAAAATATATACTTAATATTTTGAAATATTTTATTACTGTAAATAATATTTGTTTCACTAAAATTCAAATAATTTATATAAAAAATTATCTTTTATGAATATTTTGATGCAAAATTGAATAAATAATTTGTAATACATTTTAAAATACTGTATTTAAATTTTAAATAAGTCTTGATACTATGTTAAAATTTTTTAAAATAAATTTCTTTTATCAAATTTAATGTGTAAAATATTTATTTTTAAGTGAAATAAATATTATTATAAAAATAAAATATTTTAAAATATCAGAAATATGTACTAAAAATTAAATTATTAAAATGCTATTTAAGTATTCATATTTATTTGTAAAATTAAATTTAAAAAATATGAAATTTTTGTATAAATATAAAAAAAATTGAGTGGCAAAATAGTTCTTTTTGCAAAACGTTAAAGATAAAATAGAAATTTAGAATTATATGCTAACGTGAATTGATGCATTGTATGTCAAATATATTACCAACTCGGCATTCATATCAATATCGTTAAATTTCTCCGCTGATGGTGTTACAAAAAAAGATACATAACAGCACTATTTTTCAAATTTTAAGAGCAATTTTGAATAAAAAATTTAAGGAATAAAATAATTCTTTTGATAAACGATATAGATAAGTTAATAGCTTATCACATTATAGAATTCAATGTCCATAGATGTAATCAACCCTTTTGATTGGAGCTATACAAAATCGAATTAAACCATTGATAATTTGATCTAATTGGTTTGATTTTTTTTTCAATTTTTTCAGTTTGTTCTTGAATAAAAAATTCAATTTAATTGATTTTGTTGTCAAGGGCAAAAATTAAAAGAATCAAACCTATCAATTTTTAAAATCAACATCATTTTGGTATTTTGATACATAAATCTTCAAAAATTTTGATTCGATTCTCTTCTAACGATTCAGTTTTGGATCAAACCAGCCATTCGGCAAGTACCAGATTTAGATTTTTTGTTGCAAGAGTCTAATAGAGGAAAAATGTATGATACACTGTTTTGATCTAGAAGCCTTCAGAGTTCAATATGAATTATGAGTATAGGGGGAAAAGAAAATGGAAAAATCATTGCCGCGACACGAAAACTTCAAGATCGGGTTTTTTTTTTTTATACTATGCCTTTAGTTCATACAAAAGCTCATTACGTTATATTTTATAAATTATTCAGAAACTCATTTATACGATAAATCAAAATTTATATAAAATATATTTATAAAAAAAAAGCAGACTCGAATTTGAAAAATATTTATATTTAAAACTCAAAATTAGGAGACCTAACTCTGACTTTCCAGAGACAGCTTAAAGCTAAGGCCCATAACAGTGAGTCTTTCCAGGCCTGGAGGCGGGGCGTGGGAAATGCAGAAGGGGAAAGTGGCGGCCCTAAGACATGCACTTTCTTTCATAACCATGTTTTCTGCAGCCGTAAATTTTCCCTTTTTTTGTTCATTGTTGGGGCCAATTGGATACAAATTGTAGCATTGGCTTAGCCATCCTTTCCTACTTTATTATCATTTATTTTCTTCCAAAATTCATGCAATTTTTTGAGACAAAAGCTCTTTCAACTTATTGAATAACATGTTTCCAATAGCCCTTTTCGGTAGGCAACTTTCTTTGTTTATGATGTAAACCAGTATTTGTGATATATTTTATTTATATATATATTGCAAGTGAAAATATAAAAATTTTTACGTGACTCAATTGTTTGTCCTTAGTGAATTTCAATTAATAAAATATTATTCTAAAATGTAATTCTTTAGTGACAAATATGAGAAATATAATATTAATGCATAACCCTACATCAATTTTTTTTTTAATTAAAAGGGAACACAATTACAAAAGAAATCATATTTTAATTTACTACTTTCTGTTTATGAATACAAATTCGGGTATTTACCGCAAAGGAGTTAATCAACTTATTGTGAATTAATCAATTTAATTATATTTTTTTTTATTTCTTAAGAGATATTTTAATGATAAATGTTGATATCAATATATTAAAAAAATTTGAATTTGAACTTTTACTCTTTCATTCTCTTTATCAAAGAGATGAAGGGTTCGAATCCTTGCGTGTAATTAATTATCAATTGTTAAACATATAAAAGACACTAATTGGGTATATCAAAACCCTATAATTAATAAAATCTCTTCATCATCAATATGAATTGAAAGTAATTAGGTTAATCAATGAGATCAAAGAAACAAAATTATGATGTTTTCGATTGCAAAACAAGTCTGTTAATTAGTCTGTCATTTGGCACTTCTCAATTAGTTTGTGGCTTTCATAATTTTGCAGCAATAATCATTGCATAAGTGGAGCAACACAAAGATAATTAAGAAAATGTACAGATACCCTAATAGGATATTATATTATTTTTCTTTCAAAACTTTTTTATTTAGATTTAATGCATAAGAAAACTTGTACGCTAAATTAATTTTAATTTGACACATAAATAAAGAAAGTTAAAAAAATATTGAAAAAATGTCACATCAAAAAAAAATTACATCTCCAACCATTTTCGTTTACGTGTTAAACTTAGATCAATTTGATACATAAATTTTTTCCATGCACCACATAAGTTTAAAATCTCATATCTTTTATAAGAAAAAATTAAATACTATTGAATCAAAATTACAGTAATTACAAGACTCAGTTCCCAACTCCCTGAAAATTGGAATGTGCACAAAACAAAATATTTAAAAACCGTAACTATCAATTTTTATTTATTTATTTCAGTTGGAAATTATTTTGAATAAACGGATGATACAACACGTAAGGAAAAATAATTTTTATTTGGGAATTATTGTTGATTTGATATTAATGAAAGATTGGACTCCATTTGAGTAAAATGTCTATTACTTGGAGTATTTTATAAGCCACTTGTGTTCATTCTTTAAATTTTGTGTCGACAAACACCCACCATATTCAACAAATTTAATTAATGCAGAAAAATTTACGAAAATTATAAAATTTTGATTGAAAAAAACAATAAAGAAATTGCTTTTTGGCATATTATAATGTGTGGTATCCAAAAAGATTGAGACAAGATATCTATATGTTCTGGTTTGCTTTTCTTTATCAAAGATAAAAAGGAAAGAAGGGCACAAACCAACAAAATTATGTGTTTGATTTCAATTTTTAGCTGTAAAATTAAAAGTTAAAATCTTATAGCCCATAGTTAAAGGGCTAATCCGACCATATGTAATTAGAATAATTATATGGATGATTAAGAGATTGATTAGCATATAATCTATGATATTCTCTTGGTTTCTTTACAAAGGATAAGAGAACAATTTTTTAAAAAAATTTTAATTCGTTTGAAAGCCGTTGAATTTGATTCTCAAATTCACATTGATAAGCTTCTGAGTGACATTAATTGTTGTTTTGTCTCTTAAGATTACTTTAGAGATAAAATTGATTTTTATATATTAAATAATCTTAAGATCGAGTATTCATCCCCTTCTTTCTGTTAAAAAAAAACATTAATTGTGGTTCTTTCCTTTATTAATTAATGTTGTTTATATCCACTAGTATAAAGGATTCCAATTAGATTCGAAATTATAAACATTTGATTTAATAATATAATTAATTATTATGAATCACTTGTAGTTTAACGGTTGAAAATTTAATTATTTTTCAATTGATCGGATATCAATTTTTATTTCGCTTTCAAATGATATAATTATATTAAAAAAAAGCTAATAATCCATCTTGGCTAATAAAAGAATCATATATCCATCTGTATATTAATTTCTTGGAAATGAAAACTTAATTTCAATATAATTTCTTTTTGTCGGCACATCCAGATGTTTTTTTTTTTATATGTTTTTGTTGATCAAACAATTTTTTTCTACACTATATATGGTACGTTTTATTATTTGTAAATTGGAGACATGCTTGTGCAGAAAAACCTATTTAATAGTTTTAAACTTTTTTTAGTAAGCAGTGGGCATCATTATCAAAACCTACCATTTATTAATTCTATTAAGTGTTACGGTCCACTGAATTCAAGAATTAAGATTTAAATGTCTTACTTTTTTTATTGAGATATTTGAATTTGATTGATCTATTATGGGAATAAATTTTCTTCAGTATTTAAATTCGAGACTTTACTTAAAAAAGAACAAATATCGAACTAGTTAAAACAACCAAGCGTCAGTATTTAATGTCTTTTTTTGAACGAAATGAAAATGTCCTCATATATATTTATTTTTTACTTTATGTGTAATTGTATGTCTTTTATTGAGGATATACACTTCTTGATCAAATCTTATTAAATTTTATTTTTTTATTTTGGTGAATTGAATTTCTTTTATTAGAGAATTTGAGTTTAATTTTTTTATAATTATATTATTTAAGAGCAAAGTAAAAATCTAACTTTTAATCAATTAAAAATATAATATTCCTCTCAATCATTGAATTATAGTTGATATCATTGAGATTGAAGTATGGTACGAAATATTTTTAAAATTTAAGAGCTAACATATTATCCATTTTTAAGCCTATCTAATATGAATTTCAAATATATTTAAATTTACACCAAAATAATACATCATATAATTATTATTATTATTATTATTATTACTATTACGAAAAAAAAGAGAAAAAAACACTCTTGGTACTCGCAATTCAGTTGTCTACCAATATCCAATGTATAAGCAGAAATCAAAGAATTTTAAATTCGCAGGTTGTAACAAGTACATGTAGGAGGATATGAAATTTGGTACCATAAAACATATAACGATTGAATATGATTGAAATTTGATTGGTCTTAATCTGATCATTAAACTGAAAATCAGGTTTATGGGAGCTGGGATTGGCTAGAGTTTCTTGGCCACATGAGAGGAGCAGTGCAGATTGTCTTCAAGGCCACAGTGAAGTGACCATGAAACAAGGCACAACATGTGCTTTGCTTACCTTCTCGGGCCAA
>CANXYI012149660.1:0-13187 GCA_948208565.1 Hura crepitans | reverse complement strand
TGTGTGTGTGTATATATATATGTATGGATGTGTGTGTATGTGTGTGTGTGTGTTTGTTTATATATATATGTGTGTGTGTGTGTGTGTTAAATCTTTATAACTTTCCATTAAATCCATCCCTTATAAGAATTACTTTGGCTTTTCACTGCACTACTTTGATATTGTATAACTTCTGTCATTAATTCGCTTTTCATAAGCTTTGCACTATAAATAATATGATATACTAAGCATGAAGCTTAGTGGTGTATCTAATAATTATGAAACTCACATGCATAACATGTTATAATATAAATGAAACTCCATATCATAATCATTACATGAACTAAAAACAAAGTTTTATAACACAAGATTCAAAGCATGCTTAATATCATGTTCACTTCATACCATTCATGCATCCATTTTGTTATAATATGTATATCTTAATCTTATTATGCAATTAAACTACATAATTGTAGGCAAGCATACCATCAATCAATCCTTGTATCATATGTATTATACATTCAAACATTTAGTCAGCATCTTTGCACATCATCTATTCCTGATTAAACAAGTTTTAACACTAATATTTCATTTTAATTTACATTATTATAATTTATTTTTCTTTGCTAATGCATAAAACACACCCATCTAAAATAGGATAACGGGACTACTCAACCATATAGGTCATAGTGTGCAGTGGCCATAAAAACCCTATAATAACTACACCTACCTATGTGTATATAGTGGTCCTTTTAGACCCTTTAGCTATTGTACTAGACCTAGTGTGTACAGTGGCCTTATGGGATGCTATGACTTCTGTACCAATCCTAGTATATGTGTAGTGGCCATTCTAGACCTTTTGATAGCTACACTAACCTATATGTGTATAATGGTCCTCCTAACCTTATGGCTGCTATACTAGACCTAGTATATATAGTGGCCCCGTGGGACCCTACGGCTGCTATACCAGACCTACGGGCATCAAGGTACCCTAGTAGCTACTATCTATCCCTAGTTGACTAATCAACCTATCTAATCTAAGTTGTCTAATAGTATAGGCTAATCACTATGTTTACTTTAGTTTCTCCTTTTTAATGCAGATTAAATACATTTTATGTTTAATTTTGGTTAGCATATGGGAAAATTAGTGTTCTTAATTATCTTATCTCCTTTTATATTATCCAACATGCATTATTATAGTACAAGGCATTATAATCAAGCATAGTATCTTTTACATGCCACACATAATTATAACACATAACATTACTTATTTCATTGGTTAGCTCTTTTATACACAAGCCATTATTTATAGCCATTCTCATTTCATCTTTTTTATCATCTTTCTTTGTTAGAAGCACTATGAAATAGAGTTATTCCATGAGTTTTCATGAAATAATAAATAGGTCTTTTTGGTAAGACCATTCGGTCAACCCTTGATATCATGATACCACTTTCTTTATGTTCTCATTACTCAAATCATTTTCTTACAAATCTTCACATTTAGCCATTTATTCATCATATCTTCAATTAAATATTACTCACAACATTTTTATTACATGCTTAACATCATTACACAAATATTAACTTTAATGAAAATTTAGGGTTATTACCATGTTTTAACATGCACAATTTGTATAACTCATTACATATACATAAACATAGCATGCCTTAGCCATAGAATAAATAAATCATAACAAAATCACTTGTATATCCACAAGGCATAAATAGGTCATTTGGCGATCATAAGCTGGTGAAAGCTTACAGCTTGCCCCTGTTTGGTTTGGGGATCATGGTTAGTCAACTAAATAAAGAATGCCCCTCTGTGAAGTAGAGGTGAAATGGGTTAGTCACTATATTGACTAATAGTAACTTCCTTTAGGTTTCCTAGTTATTGTTGCATTGTGTGCTATATAGGCTAATATATATGAAATATGGCTTAGTCACCCCGAAATGTTGTTGAACCCATTGGGCCTTTTTAACTAGAATAGGCTAAACACTATATTTTGGTTTGATTGAGCATATCCAACATATATAGGTGAAATATCTTGCATGCATTCTTTTAAATGCAAGAGAAATAATGTTTAGCTATCCACTACTCTTTATTTGAATCTATTAGGGCTCCTAATGTCCCACAGGTAAGCCCTCTAAGGAAATAACACATTCACCTTATGTGTAGGAAATGACAAAGGTGGAAGGCTTTTGCTTGTGTTTATTGTTGTACACATTAACATGTATCTGCATTTTCATGCATTTTTGCATTTCATTCATCATAGATCCTTGAGCCACTTAGGTACATAGGTTAGATAAAAGAATAACTTGATGAGAGATCATCCCTACCACATATAACCTAATAGATATAGTAGGATAAAGAGAAGGTAGCTCTTCTACTAAAGACTTTAAAGCCGAAATGGATAAAAAAGTTTGAAGAATTTGAAAGGAGGATGATGCCCATAGTCATAAAAGGCGATATTTGTGGTTATACCTACTTCTGATTTACCAGCTCTTACTGATGCACCATTGGCCATGACATCTAGTAGGGTAATAGCTACTGCTAGGGGAATTGGTATGAATAAAGAGGCTATGGGTTCAAGTGAAAAGGCTAGAAGAGCTTAGTACTTCAATATAAAATATGATTTCTATGAGGACTTTGATGATAAAGCTAGGAAGAAGGACATACCTCATAAAGTTAAAAATGTTTCCATGAAGAAGCTAGAAGAAAAAATAGAGGCATTGGCAAGACTTATCACTTTGGGCAAAGGGTTAGATCTAGATGAACTTACTTTAGAGTTCGAGAAGTTGCTACCCCCAAAATTAAAAATGCAAGAATTGGCCAAGTTTAATTGTACTACTGATTTAAGGGCACATGTCAAGTAATATGCTACAGCCATGTGAGGTATAGAGCATAACATAAAATAAAAGATAGCATACTTCAGCCTTACATTACAAGCGAGAGCCATTAATTGGTATCTTGGGCTAGAGAAAAAGGTTAAAGAAGATTGAGAAAAAATGACTATAGACATATTAGTTTAAGATGCTTCTTAGTTTAGAGGGTTTCCAATGATAAAGCCTATAGGTGTTAAAAATTTCTTAAGAGATGTAAGGGGAGGCCCATAAACCAAGTAGAGTACCCCAAAGATAGGACCTAAACCACCTTCAAAAAAATTCTAAGGAAAACACCTAGTAGACATCCTACGATGTCTGCAAGGACTATGTTCACAAGTATAACAAGTTTGTACGGACCTAGTTGACACGAAGGCTGTCTACATCTATACAGCTTCCATTCAATGAGGGCTAAGTTTATGCAAAACTACCTGTAAGTCCATATGGACTTCAACACATAAGTTCATGTGGACTTAGATGAACCTAAGGTACCCCAAGACCATTTTTTGAATGGCTAAAGGAATATCCTCTGTAGGGACTACAAACCTTATCTAGCAAAAGGTGGTATAAAAGGCTAGTTTAGGGAGAGAAAAAGGATTTTTTTTTAAAACTTTAAGAATCTTTTAAAAAAAAGGAGACACTTGACAATGACTTTTTCTATCATCTCTTACCTCCTTCTCATAAGAAAAACCCTTATAAAACCCTCAACCTCTATAGTCAAAGCTTAAAACCTTGAAGAAAGTCCTCTTTGCTTAGTCTTGAAGGAGTCAAACTTCACACTCTTGAAGGAATCCTCCATTTGTGGTAAGTAACTGAGGAAACCCTTATAAGGGGCTCTCTTCCCTTTCATTCCTCTGTGTTTTTCTGATTTTTTAGTTATTATTCTTCGTATTTCCTCTTTCTTCTTAAGTTTTCTTCTTTCCTCTTTTGAAGTTAAGGACCCTTATTGAAATGGAGGATTAAAAGACTTATTTTGATATATTTACTCTATTAGAGAAGATAGACCTCTATTATTTTTTTTAATAAAAGTTTTCTACTGCTTACTTGATAATAAGTCTATACAGATCTATTCCAATAAAGATAAAGTCTGCATGAACTAAGGTCCCTAGAACCACATCTTTATTTGGTCCGTACAGAATAATATCAGAAATGATGTTTATGTTTTTTTTCCCTTTATTATGCATTTCTTATGTTGGAATTAAGATCCTCTATGAAGAGAGGGTATTGAGATCCATTTTGATAGGTCTACCCCCCTTAGAAAGGGGAGATCATTTCTATGTTCTTTCTTATTTCCTTTTTTCCATTTGTTTATTTATTCTTGATTGTAGTGGTTTCTATATATTGTAATACATACATCTCTCTTATATAATTTGCTTTTATTATTTGTAGCATAGGTTTTAGTTATTTCCTTTTCATCTTTCTAGGTATATGCATAAGGCCACATGGACTTCCCTATCAAGGAAGTTCATGTCTATGCAGACTTGTTTTCATTCCCATAGATTATTTTTTAGAGTTTATACGGACCTATACTTCATTGTGGCCTGTTGTTACCTTATTATATTTGTGTGTGATCCTGCAGAAGTGTTAAGTTCATGTGAACTAAAATTGTGCATGCCTTTATGGTCCATGAAGACCTATCTTAGTTCTAGCAGACTCATTTTCTTTTCTTGTATTTTATATAATGGGTTTGTAAATAATTGTATTTACCCCTTTTTAGATCCTATGTAGTAGGATTTCAGTTGTAATCCTTTTAAATATTTTCATGTATAATTCTATGTATGTTGTAGTAGGTAGATTAAAATGATTTTGATTCAATTAAGATGTCAAAGTCACAATAAATTTTTTTTTATATGAGATAAAGGCTGAATCATACAAAAAAAAAAGAGTATTAGGACTAAAGTCTATAATTGCCCAAAATCATTATAATTGGATAAAATAATCTTTTAAATAATAAATGTTTAACTTTAATATTTCAAGGACTAAATTCCTCTTCACCAAAGTTTATAAAATGAGCTTAATCAAAGTTTTAAATAGAAAAAGGTTTTTAATTGATAAAAATTATTTTGACTGACAAGGATTTTGGAATTGATGTTCCTCTTGATCAATAAAATGATTTTTAAAGCAATGTTCTTGTATTAATAAATTGGCAAGATTTCATGTATGTCAAATGTATATGATTTTATTTACTTTAATGTATGACATATTTACTTACCTTAATTTTAGTTTAATCACTTTTTATGTGTAAACATGTTTCTATTGATGGCCATAATCGTATCCTTGAGAGAATTGATAAAAATTAGAACAATCAAGACAAAAAGATCAATATTAAGTAGTAGGGGTAAATAAGATGAATTTCCAAACACCAGAATCTTTTAGGTTTACTTCTCAAATTAACGAATTGGGTGGTGACTCACACTCATCATTAGGTAAATCACCTCATAGAGGGACATTAATATGTGTTTAGCACATGCTTATTTAGATGGTGACTCCACTGGGGATGGCCTTCCATGAGAATTTCCTCTAAAAGGGCCTTATAATTAATATTGGTCAAATCTTTGGTTCTATGGTTTATCATTTCCCAAAATTACATATCATGCTAAAGCCTTAAAATAAGTTAGGTGTCCCTTTTTACCCTCGATGGCTTCTCGAAGCATGAAATCATTTTCATTCAATTCAGTGGATTGTTAAGGATGATAACCATCACTCCAAGCCTTATGCTTAATTGTATATGAAACTATGAACTAATAGGTTATTATCACCCGTGATTAGGAAGACTCGTTAGGGAGGACTCTGTTTGGAGGACAACTTCAAAAATGGACTATACCACAGTTCGTGTAATTGTCCTAGATATATTTCCCTTAGGATGCCATAATAAAGTACATTACATGTGACATGGACTACTATTGAATTTCACTCTATCTCAAAAGAGAAGGTTTAATTTGTTAAGCCTTTTACAACTGGGACAAATTAAGCTAATTTTTGTCTTAAAATGGTCAGAATTCATCTAAAAACAATTATCAAAACCTTTTATGTGCTTAGAACATGGAGCATTATGCTGTCATTTTGAAATTGTGCACCATTCATATTCTTGCATTCCTTATTAATGCTTGAATAAAGCCTACCTAAGATAGTTTTAACTAGATTGCATGTGTGGGAGAAATAAGATTAGGAGGCAACTTGTATGTGTTTGTCTATGTTGCATCTCATGCATACATGCATACATGCATCATATAACTATGGTAATTGCCATGCATCATTTACTAATCATTTATGTTTGACAACCATCATTCATTAGTTATTGAGAAAAGGTTAAAAAAGACAATAGAGTAGGCTTGTGTATAGATCACCCACACCTGCTTTACCAAGCATCGCTAAAGAGATAGTAGAGAACATAATTGATGAGATAGAACATTAGGTTCCTATTACTGATCAAGAGTTAAACTAAGCTTTTAAGAGAAACTGGAGAGAACTATATGATACCTTGTCTACTTTCAAAAATGAGATGCTTACTGCTCTAATAGCTACCTTGGGCCAACACATGAATGCCTAAGCTAGTGTATTAAACACCCTAAAACAAAACACACCCCATTTGCTTGCCTTATCATCGATATAGATTCCACTTGCACCTAAAGGAATCGCCAGGGTAATTGTTGAGAATGACTGCATAGAGGACTTAGATAAGGACAAAGATGATTTGGTAAGGAAGATTCCTCTTACTAAGACCCCTACTATTAGGGAAGAAGACCCTGCTATCTGTAAACTTTAATATAAGATAGAGGCCATGTCAAGGCTAGTTTTTTATGGGAAAGGGATTAATCCAAATGATAGCTCCTTAGAATTCGATGAACAATTGCCTTATAAGTTTTGCATGCTAAATATGAGCAAATTTGATTAGACATATGACCTAAAAGTTCATCTAAAACATTATACAACTAGCATGGAAGGGTAGAGGCTGATAGTGAAGCAAATCTTGATCCTTTTTAACATGTCACTAACTGGTAGGGCCCTCGATTGGTACCATAACTTGGAATGTCAAACAAGTAAAGATTGGGGTGAATTAGGCAAAGCCTTTATTGATTAATACTACTACAATGTTAGCATTGAGGTAACACTGAAAGATTTAGAGCTACTTAAGTAAAAGGGCAATAAAACCTTCATGGAGTATTTAGAGAGATAGAGGACCACTATGCTAGAGATGAGAGATAAATTGAAAGAAGTAGATCAAATTAAGATGTTCATCTATAGTGCCACTGCATATTTGAAGGATGGGTTGAAGGGCAAAGGGATTAAGGACTAGGAATCCCCGAAGGACATTGTTATAGACTTAAAGGAGAAAAATGATGCTAGAAAGGGAAAGAGAGGATTTGGTTCAAGTTGAAAGGGAAATAATGGAAACACCTAAGGTACTAAAATGGCTGATATGTTTGCTATAGTGGAAATATGCTACTCTAACTTAGGATGACCTCTATCATGGTTCTTAGAAGGCTACAAAAGAAGGAAAGTTACAGCTATTAATTGTTAAGCCCACTAAAATGTAAAGAATGTTGGGGCATCATTCATACTTATACTATGAACACCACCAACAAATAGGACATCTCACTGATAACTGTAAAACTTTAAAGAATGCTATTCAAGATTTAATTGATGATAAACAAATCCTTAACCTCGAGGAAGAAAGGAAAAAGGGGCAAAGATCCTATCATAATATTCCCCCACATGTTTTTATGTTGGAATCCAACTTATTAGAATAAGTAGTACTTCAAGACATCTACGGTACTTCCTATGCATATAAGATTGGTGAGAGTTTAGAAAGAATGATTGCTAGAGTATGGTATGAGATAAAATCCAAGGAAGAGAGCAAAAAAGTGAAAAAGAACATTAAGATTGAGTTCAAGAGAAAAGTCACTATTAGGGAGTATAGTAAGACCTCTAGTCTTCAGGATGATTCTAGTTCGAAATCCGAAAGTGAGTGAGAGTGCTACGAATGAGAGAGTTGAGTTCATGACACGTAGCAGTTATATGGTGCCAAAAGTACCACCCAAAGATAAAGAAAAGGCATATAAAGTTGACGAATCACTTGAAAAAGACATGTTTATTAAACAGTTAAAGAAAACCCTAGCCCAAGTGTTTGTTTAGGACTTGCTTATAAGCTCTCAAAAATATCATCACAAAATGGCCTAAGCCTTATCCAACACTCAAGTATCTACTCTTTCCATGCCTTAAGAGGTCTTAAAAGTTTTACAAGGGAAAAAGAAAGAAGTTTCTTCTTTTGATGATCACGAGCTACCTATTGAGAGAAGAAGTCATAATTAGCTTTTGATCATCATTCGAAGTGAATGGGAAGGAAATGTCCTATTGTATGGTTGATGATGGCTTATCTCTAAATGTTTGTCTACTAAAGATACTAGCTAGGTTAGGAGTGAAAGAAGTTGATTTGACCTTATATAAGTTGGAAATTCATGCTTATGATAATAGTGCTAGAAGGGCGAAGGGCATTTTTATAATTGAAGTTAAGGTTTGGCCCATTATGGATAATGCCATGTTCATAGTGTTAGATATACCTACTAGCTTTGCCTTATAGGAGGTGTACCATCCACTTTGCACAGATGATCAAATTCCCACATGAAAGGGGCATAATCACTATTAAGGCATCAAAAGATAACACTATGGCTACTCTTTAAGTTATTGACCAACCATTGATAAGATTTTATGCCACAATGATTAATACTGATGATTAGGAGTGTCCTATAATCTTTAGGACTATGAAAAAATGGGATTACTTTCTTAGAGCTGGTCTTGGTAGACATCCCATCATCTAACCTAGAAACTAAGGGTCAATCTTACTAGTTAAGAAAGGAGCTGGGATATGATGAGAAAGAAAAGTTAAGTTCTACTAAGAAATATGACATGTATGCCCCTCTTGATTATTACTTTATGAAAGGGAATCCTGGAAAGACTTATTGTAGTGTGGTAGAAGTTTTCCAAACTGGAAACTTGATGAATGTAAGATTTCATATTTTTAATGATATTGTTGATTGGGAGACCACGACCGTCATCAAGGCTAAAGATAATGAGGTAGATGAACTGGGAGCCTATTTAAACAACATAGAACTAGAAAAAGAATTCATTGAAGAGCTTTATTTTGAAAGCCTAGGTAATAAAGCTATGAAGATTGAACCTAATAATATGCAAGGCAAAGCTGGCAAGGAGGAAGCCAAAGGGAAATCCAAAAGTGATCCGAGGTGGAAGATAATGCTACTACTAAAGTTGATGCTATTGATGATCTTTTTACTTGTAATGATAAACTCTTTGTAACCAATCCTGTAGAGGCTGATGACCTCTTTATCTATAAAGTTAATTACATTTCTATGGGTTTTGCTTGAGACCATAATAAGTTGAAAAGATCAAAGAGAATATCCATAATCAAATTTAGGCTAAGTTTTTAAAAGTGGTAAAATGTCCTACCTAGCTTGCAAATGTGGTCCTAGTGCCAAAAAAGGATGGAAGAGTGAGGATGTGTGTAGATTAGCAAGATCTAAACAAGGCTTGTCCTAAGGATGATTTTCCACTTCCTCATATTGACATTTTGATTGATAGTGCAACTATGGCCAGTATGTTCAGCTTTATGGATAGGTATGCTGGGTATAATCAGATTCTAAACAAAATTATCAATATGGTCAAGATAGCTTTTTTTATAGAATGGGCTAATTTTTGTTACAAGGAAATACCCTTTGGGTTGAAGAATGTAGGAGCAACTTATCAGTGTATGGCAACTAAAATTCTCAAAGACTTAATCCATAAGGAGGTGGAAGTGTATGTTGATGATATGATGGTTAAATTTGCAACTAGAGAAGGCCATTGTGAAGCCTTTGAGAAATTTTTCAAGAGGATTGAGCAGTATAACCTGCACTTTAATCCAAAAAAAAGTGTGTGTTTGGGGTGACTTCAGAGAAGCTACTTGGACATGTGATCAAATAAAGGGGCATAGAAGTGGATCCAGATAAAGCCAAGGCTATCATTAAAATGCTAGCTCCTAAAATAGAAAAGAAATAAGAGGGTTCTTAGGAAAGATTCAACACATTAACAGATTTATTATAAAGCTAACTGCCATTTATGAACCAATTTTCAAGCTACTTAGGAAAGAAAACCCTATAAAGTGGAATCAATAGTATTAGGTAGCTTTTGACAGGATAGAACAATATTTGACCCCCTAAAACTGCATTGGGTTTTGGTTCTATATTTAGCAATTGAATAGAGTTTAGTGGGAGCTATGTTGGCTAAGAAGGATGAATTCAGAGTAGAATTTGCTTCTATCATCTGAGTAAGAAAATTTTTCCTTCTGAAGAGAAGTATGCTAAAGTAGAAAAGATCTATATGATAGTGATTTGGGCTTCAAAAAAGTTAAAACATTACTTCCAGTCTTATAGGGTGTAAGTCATGTCTAGGCATAATCCGTTCAAGCATCTTCATTCTACTCCATCCTTAATTGGAAAGCTAAACTAATGGCTAGTACTATTGTAGCAATTCCACATTGAGTATGGCACTTGAAAGACTATCAAAGGGAGAGCAGTGATTGAATTCCTAGCACAATAACTAATTAAGGGTGGACAGTATGAATTTGAGTTTTTGAATGAGACATTAAATGCCATTAGGGAGAAGGGGTGGACATTTTACTTTGACAAAGTAGCAAACCAAAAAGGAGCTGAAATATGAGTTATTTTAATGACCTAAATAGAGAGAGATAATAATGCTCATGAAAAAGTTCAACCAATAATGTTGTAGAATATGCGGCTTGTATCTTTGGATTAGAAGCTATACTAGCTTTTCGGGCAAAATCTGTAGAAGTATATGAAGACTCTATGTTAGTAATAAATTAGGCCTCAAAGGAATGGGTATTGAGAGAAGACAAATTGATTACTTATATAAAACTCTTGATATGGGACAATCCAATAAGTGCAAAGATAAGACCAGTCATGTGTAAATTTTTGTTGTTTTACCGAGGATGAGGTGGTTAGTTTTTAGAGTTTCCACCTAGCTCTGCACTAGGACCACTAATCTTTAGCCTAGAAAGGGTTCAAAGTAAGATGATATTTATGCCCAATAATATACTTTCCTTTATATTCTAAAATTTATCAATCTTGTATCATATGAGCAAGCATTGTAATTAAAGCATACATGTCACCTTTTCACATAAAGAGAATAAATTACAATATCTAAAATACATAATAAGCATAAGTGTAAATGAGTATCCAGAAATTAGGTTATTTATTAGTTATTTTTTGAACTAACAACTACCCATAATTCCATAGGAATTAGCAATAATTGCTCAACTCCCATCTATAGGAGATTAGCCTTTGTTAAAATACATTTTTATGTGACTTTTATTAAGGAACACTCAATACCATTTTATTAAGAAAACACCAATTAATTATGTGGAAAATCATTGATGTGAGGTTAGGCATTTTGGTACATAAAATGAGTTATCAAAGTACCTATTACAACCCAAAATAAATAAAAGAGATAAAAGGTACAAAACCAAATAAACAAGTAAAGAATAAGGTATTAGGTATCATTTTTGTGTTAGCAAGTCCATGTGGACTAAGTATAGCTCCTAATCTATGTTTGTGCATATTATAATGTGTCATAGTTAATATGTCAGTCTGGACCTTATATCCAATGAGAAGGGTCAATTTTACATAGCTCAAAGAAAACAATTAGCAACACAAATAGTGGTCTGTGAACACCTACTAACAACATCAAACAGAATGATAACAACATGTGCAATGCAAATATGAATGATCATGGTACATGCCTAAATAATGATTATCACTAAAAGAATAATGAACTAACCAATCATGCAAAGGAAAATATAAATTCATCACAACAATATTCATAAGAACTAGATTTCATAACATGTGTCCATGCAGACTACACTCATTGTGAAAGGGAGTTCGTGCGGATAGATACAAAAAATGCTGTTACATTTAATACATATCTGTATAGGCTACATTCCTCATGAAATGGAGTCCATGTAGACCACAAGCAAAACACATATATATAAATTACAAGTCTGTATGGACTATGTTCCTTATGAAAAAGAGTTTATGTGGATAACACATTAGTTCCAAATATTAATGACATGCATGTTAAAGAATGAAATGTTATACAATATTAAAAGCACAAATACATATCAATATCATATGTTAGAATCACCAAAATATAGCACATAATGTGAACATAAAATTGTTATCAAATAAAGGTCCATACAGACCTCATACCATGCATATATTCAAATAATAGGTCCATGGGAACCTAATCATGCGATAAGATAAGTCCATGAAATTTAGGTGTCAATTCTAAAATAATTACATCATGTTAATGAACAATTAAATATAATGAAAATAGTATAGAATGTTAACCTATTCCTATAATTAATGTGGGATTACATAAAACCACTTCACATGTTGATTAATCCCTAGAGATCCTTCGTTACAGAAACAATGCAAATAGAATGAATAATATAAATGGAGGCCTCAAATCTTACCTTGTGATTATCTTCAAACAATAAGAAAATGGTTAGGTTTTACAAAGAAATATTATTTTTGGTGTGGGCTAAGGTTTAGTAAATGAAATCCTACTTTAGAGTCAGTGCCTAGACTTTTGAAACTGTGGGTTTTTATACTTTAATTTTTCTCCCCTAATTCTCTCTTGAGAAGGGGTATTTATAAGCTTAATGGATAACTATCCCATTTAAAAGAGGTAGAATCTAGATAAGAATAAGAGTTATAGTCCAGATAGGAAGATCATGCTTTTAGAAGCTTTTTGGCAGTAGGTTCATGCAGACTTAGGCTTTAGGTCCCCCCTAGTAGTTCATGGGCCTTAGGCCTAATTTTAGGCTAAGTCTATTATAGTTTATGCAGATCTAGGCTTTGGTTTATCCAGGCAAACCATGAGCTATAAGCCTACTATTCTAAGCTGGGCTTTGGTTGGTTGGTACGGACCTTTTAGCATTAAGTCTGGTTGGACTTGTATAAAGATGGTCTATACAGATAAGGGTTATAAGTTACTTGCCTTGTTACTTAAGCCTATATCTAGTTATCATAATTAGCCCAAAATCTAAGCATGTAATGTCCGCCGGTCAACGTCTTATGAACAGTACTTTCGAGACCCGATTGATGTTCCCCGTAGTGCGGGTCATCATTTCGAGTCCGATGACTGGTATATTGTTCATAAAACTTTGACGGGCCTGAAAATGGTCAAAACGAATGAATTAAAAATTTTAGCAGAACCAATAATTAATTTTAGGGTATAAACTTTCATTTTCAGAG
>CANXYI012149624.1:0-10093 GCA_948208565.1 Hura crepitans | reverse complement strand
GAACATTCCTATTATATCTTAATTCCTTGATGTCTTCCTTGAAGAGTTGCTAAGTTTACCACCTTAAAGAGAGCTTGATTTTGAGATTGAGGTATATTTTAGTACAGCTTTAATATCCATTGCTCCTTATAAAATGGCACCTGCTGAGTTAAAGGAATTGAAGGGTTAGTTGCAAGAATTGTTAGATAAAGGTTTTATCTGACCTAGTGTATCACTTTGGGTAGCACCTGTGCTATTTGTAAAGAAGAAAGATAAGTTGCTCAGGTTATGAATTGATTATAGGTATCTAAACAGAATGACTATAAAGAATAAGTATCCATTACCTATAATAGATGACCTCTTTGATCAGTTGAGATCTAGATATCATTAGCTGAGGATTAAGGAAGCTGATATACCTAAAACTGCTTTCAGAACCTGGTATGGCAACTATGAGTTTTTAGTGATGCCATTTGGGCTCACCAATACTCCAACAACTTTCATGGATCTCATGAATAGAGTTTTCTAGCCTTATCTAGATCAGTTCATAGTGGTATTTATAGATGATATCCTAATGTATTCTAGAAGCTCAGAAGTGCATAAATAGCATCTCTAGGTGGTGTTACATATCCTGAGAGAGAAATAGTTGTATGCCAAACTCAGTAAGTGTGAGTTTTGGCTAAGGGAAGTTACTTTTTTAGGCCATATAGTTTTAGCTAAAGGAATCATAATTTATCCTAGCAAAGTAAAAGCAATGCTAGAATGGGAATAACCTAGGAATGTCATAGAGGTGAGAAGTTTTCTAGGATTAGCTGGGTACTACAAGAGATTTGTAAAAGGATTCTCTATCATTGCCACTTCTTTAACTAAACTAATAAGAAAGAATGTAAAGTTTGTAAGGGATGATCAGTGTCAAGCCAGCTTTGATAAGTTGAAATGGACGTTGATAAAGGCTTCTATCCTAATTCAACCTGAACAAGGTAGGGATTTTGTGATATATAGTAATGCTTCACTAAATGGCTTAGGCTATGTATTGATGTAAGATGGAAAAGTAGCAACTTATGCTTCAAGGCAATTGAAGCCACACGAGAGAAATTATCCCATGCAAGATCTGGAGCTGGCTGCTATTGTGTTAGCTTTGACGATCTAGAGGCACTATTTGTATGGTGAGAAGTGTTATATATATATAGATCATAAAAGCTTAAAATACCTCCTTACATAAAAAGAACTGAACTTGGGATAGAGAAGGTGGTTGGAATTAATAAAAGATTATGATTGCATCATTGATTACCATCCGAGAAAAGTAAATGTAGCGGTTGATGCCTTAAGCAGGAAATTTATGGTGACCCTATGAATGTTAGGTTATAGTATACTTCAAAAGATGCTGTATTAGCTGAGTTACAAGTGAGGCCAGATTTTAGGCATCAAATCAAAGAGAATTAGATAAGAGATAAGCAAATGGTTCAGATGATTAGTAAAGCTAAAGAGGGGAAAGCCATAGGGTTCACGTTAAAGAGGATAGGTATATGTACTATCAAAATAGGTTGTGTACCTACTACAGTTGACTTAAGATTATAGATACTTAAAGAGGCACATAAAGCTCTTTATTCCATACACCCAAGGAGCGTAAAGATGTATTTGGGTTTGACATCCCAATATTGGTGGACTGGTATGAAGAAAGAGGTGGCAGAATATGTTGCTAGGTGTTTAACATGTCAGTAAGTAAAAGTTGAACATCAGGTTCTTTCTAGCTTGCTACATCCTATAGCAATACCAGAATGGAACTGGGAGAAAGTGACTATAGACTTTATGATAGGTTTACCTATGACTAAAGGCAAGTGTGATGTTGTGTGGGCAATAATGGATAGACTGACTAAGATAACACATTTTATCCCTATCAGAATGGATTACTCTTTAGAAAAATTGGCTAAACTGTATATGGATAAGATAGTCAAATTACATGGTGTGCTAATGACTATCATTTCTAATAGATATCCTCATTTTACTTCCAAATTTTAGAGGAAGTTATAAGAGGCAATAGGTATTAGATTGGCTTACAGCACAGCATTTCATCCTCAGACTGATGGATAGTCAGAGAGGGTGATATAGATATTAAAAGATATGTTGTGAGGCTATACTATTGAGTTTAAGGGTAGCTAAGATCAGTACTTATCTTTGGCTGAGTTTGCCTACAATAAAAACTACCAGTCCAATTTAGGAATGGCACCATATGAGGCACTATATGGTAGACGATGTAGAACTCCCTTGTATTAGAGTGAGGTTGGGGAAAGATAGATTGTTGGTGTTGAATTGATTTAAGATGCTAAAGAGAAAGTAAGAATAGTAAGAAAAAGGCTGAATGCAACAATCGATAGACAAAAGTCATTTGCTAACCTAAAGTAAAAAGATATTGAATATGCAATTAGTGATAAGGTATTCCTAAAGGTTTCTCTTTGGAAAAAAATGTTAAGGTTTGGTAAAAAGGGGAAATTAAGTCCCAAGTTTATCAGGCTATATAAGATTACTAAGAGGGTCGGACCTCTAGCATATAGGCTAGCATTACACCTTGAGTTATAGTAGATTCACAATGTATTCCATGTTTCTATGCTAAGGAGGTACATATCAGATCCTTTACAAGTGATTCCAATGTTGGATATCGAGGTACAGTCTAATTTGAGTTATAAAGAGGAATGGGTCCAGATTTTGACTCAGGAGGTAAAGCAATTGTGAAATAAATCCATACCATTAGTTAAAGTGCTATAGAGACATAATAATATAAAAGAGGTACCTGGGAGCAGGAAAAGTTGATAAAGGCCCAATACCCGTAATTATTTGCTTAAGGTAATTTCGAGGATAAAATTTATTTAAGAGGGAAAAAATGTAATGCCTGTGATTTTAGGCTCCGTGAATAGTGCCATAGGGTCTAAAAAGTGTGCTTAGGTTGTCGAGTCACTTACACATGGACTAAGGCAGTGGCACTGGTCATGAAACTTTGAGGGGCTTTAAGTTGATGAAAAAGTTGAAATTTAAAATTTTAGTAAAACCAATAATTCATTTTGAGCAGTAAGGAATGCATTAGTGTAATAAAAATTTTTGGGGCTAGGATTGACCTAGGATATGCTCGAATGGACCCGAAAATAGTGGACCCTAAAGCTCAAAAATTCCACTGGATCCACTGGTGAAAGAATTTTTGGATTTCGAGGTCGTTTGCAAATTCTCAAAAGTTTTAAGGTTGTTACACAATTAAGGTAGTATGAAAACTGTCTTATCAATGGAATTTAGCAACAAAAATTTATGAGTAGTAAAAAGAGATTAAAATATGAATTTTAAAATAAATGGTATAGTTTTTTGAGATCCAAGTGAATTACTATGAATTTTCAAAGTTTATTAAAAAATCGGGATGGTTCAAGATTTTTGGGACCACCTTTAACATGTCAAAGTGGGACTCACCTCATGCCAAGTGGTAAACCTCACTCGACAAGTGGCTTTCCACTTGGAATGAAGGAAGGCTTCTTCTTCCTTTTCTTTGCTACTGCTGACACTAGAGAGGGAGGAAAAAGGTCATAACTTTCTCATCTGATCACTAAAATGAGTGATTCTAGTTGCTAAATTCACTTCTATGCATTAGACACCACGGGGAAAAAGAATCAAGCAAAAAGGATTTTTCATTTGTGAGACAAAAATCATCAAAGTTAACTAGTTTAGAGCAGTCTAGAATAGTGACTTTGAGGTTAGTCTTGGCTAATTCTCTTCCTTCCCTTGGTTTTTTGGCTGCTATTTGATTAGAACCTACTTAACACCTATGTGATTGTTTGTGTGAGGTGTTTATAGCCATTGGAGGGCAACTTGAAGTCTACAAAGGGAGAGGGAGTCCATCATGGAAGCTAGATAGCTTGGGATTCTTATGGAGTCAAAGGGCTTCTTTCATAAGTAAGTGAACTTTAAGCATTTCTTTCATATTTTAAGGTGCCTAGGATGATGAATAATGATTTGGGATGGCTTGAATGTTGAGCTTATGATTGATTTCTTCTTTGGTAGTGTTGATTAAGTGAGAACTTAGTGAATTAGAGAGACATGATTCAAAGAACTTGAGAACTTAGCTCTATATGCTTGCTAATTTTGATGGTTATGGATACTTGGCTTGGTTGTATAATGGCTATAATATGGATAAATGATCTTTTGGTATGTTAGAGTAAGAATTATGGCAATTGTGATTAAAGAACATCATGAATTATAGCTTCTATGATTGTACCCGAGAGCTACCATGAGTGAGCTTTATGAGTAATACTTTGTAACCTATGGAAATTGGCTTGAAATTAGGTGTGTATATGTGCAATTATGTTTATGGCATACCTACATGAATGTATATTGATCTAATGTGAACAAGAATGGAATTTTATGTCATTTCCCTTTAGAACCCGAAAGCATGTTAATGGCATTATGGCATGAAATTTAAGCTTGTTAAAGTGTTAGGCAAGTGAATTATAATGGCTAGATAGTTGGCTTATAATGACTTTGACTCAAACAATGTATATGACATATTGATAGATAAAATATGCCTTGACAATGTGTCTTTAAATGAATAAAAAGGTGGAACTAAACCATAGGTTGATGGCTTAGAATAATGGCTTAAAAAAGGACTTGAATTTGCACTATGAATATTGAATTTTTCCTTATGCCTTTGGGGCTAGCATTGAGACATATGTATGTATGGCATTAGTGCCTATTGTTTGGCCTTAGCATTGGCCTAGATGTGTTTAGCTGTAGGCCTATGAATGTGGTTAATAAAATGTTGTAAACTATATGAAAACTAGACTTAAAACAGTCCCAGAATTGTATGTTAAAAAGTGGTCGAAATAACCTGTAACTGTCTAATTGACCTTTGCTTGAACCAAAAATGTCACTGGACAGAAAGTGTTAGTTTCCTAAAAACTAATGCTATGATAACTCATAACATATTAAAACTTGAATTTTGGCAATAACAGGACTCAAGATTATTTTAGGATTTTTACCCGGTAGAGCCAAAATGTGGCTATACCAGACTGACTGAAAAATAAGTGTGTGATAAAATTTATAATTGTCTTTCAAATATAAATATTATAAGAACATTTTTGGTTGATAAATGAACTTAAAATGAGCTACTTGGCCCATTAGTTAGACACCCATTGGATGCGTTGACCGGTCAACTTAGGATTTTGCAACTACTAATTGTCTAATGTTTAGGCAGTAAATATTATTGGTGGCTATAGAGGTCTATGGATTGATCTCTATTATGTCACCCAGGTGTTGAGAGTTTATTTATGGCTGGGAAAGCCCAAGGGCTAATCTCCATTATGTCACATTTTCGATAATGTTTATTTGTGGTTGGGGAGGCCTATGAGTTGATCTCTATTATGTCATGTAGATATTACTTAATTGTGTTTGGAGAGGCTATGAGCTAATCTCCATTATGTTACATATGTCGGTGCAGTGGCGTAGATCTAGAATGGGGACCACTGCACTAGGTTAATTTTTCCTTTAGATCCAGTGTCTTGAAGTGTCATCTTTCTAGTCAGGCCAGTGAATTAAATTATATAAATGATAAAAATAGTTGTGAAAGTACAATTAAGCATAATTAAATAGTATTTTTTGAGTAATTGATGAAATACGGACTAAAGGGTATTTTGGTCATTTTACACATATGTGGTTACCTAAATTGATTCATGTAAAATATACATGCTATGAATATTAATAATTACTCTTACTAATTTATATGAGTCCAAATGGCTATTTCATGACTTATAAAAGCCTTAGGGCTATTTTAGTAATTTGGCACCATATTGTATAAATTGAATCACCTAATAAGGTAAAATCAGTTATCAAAATGCTCAGGTATGAAAATGATATAATGCCATGATTTAAATGCTTTAAGTTCACCACTGAGTATCTTATATACTCAGTGTACTTGTTTTGGTGTGCAGGTACTCAACAGCAAAATCTTGCCGCATGAAACATGTCAATAAAAGTTCAGAGGACACCATTGAAAGAATATAAATTAAATGTTGTACAGTTTTGATATCCATTTACCTAGGTGGGAAGTGGGTAGAAACATGTATTTAAGCTTTTTATATGTGATGTATATAAAGAAACATAAACTACTGATCTAAATAAAATAGACCTATATGTTTTTCTTATGAATGTGTGTTTAGCTATGATATTTGATGTTAATGTGAGCCTGAGGCTCTATATATGCATGCTTTTATCTGTGGCTTAAGGCCTACATTTGATGTGTGATAGTTGTTGATGCTAGGCTGAGAATGAGGGACCAGATGGGTCTAAGAGTTGTGAAATGTTTAAAAAAGTGTTAAACATGCTTGTGAAGATTTTGGGATAGAACTTGAATAGCCGTTATGCTACCAAAATTTCTAAGTTTGTTTAAATGACCTTTAATTACCTAGAATCGGCATTTTTGTATGATTACACCTTGAATGAGATATAAAACCAAGGGGAAGTGAATTTGGAAACAAAGTAAGTTATGCTAATGTAAGAAATGAAAGTTATATGGATGGTGCTAGTGACTTGGGAGTGATTGCATCACCTATAGGGCTTCCTAGGGAATCCAGTAGGGGGTGTCATAGGAAATTGCAAAATTTTTTAAAACCATAATGTTGTTTACACCATAAAAACTAAAATAGACATACAAAAGAGTGCTAAAATAGTTAGTGTTTTACCATTTTATTTGAAGAGTTCCTTTCTTCTACGCATCACTGGGTTGTCGCAAACCACAATGATCCTCTTGGGAGTACCCCCAAGGTGTCCATACAATAATTTCATATGAGAGAATTCCCAAAACCTTAGGGGCTCATAAAGGTTTTAAGACTAGAGAAGAAAAAAAAAGAAGAATTTGACTATCTACATATGATTTAGTTTATACGCAAAAGCCAATTATTTCTATCTATTTTGGCTTGCCTTTAAAAGGTGTATTTATAACCCTTTTACTCCTTTAGGTTAGGCTTTTATGACATACAAATTTGACTTAAAAATCCTATCAAATGGGCCTCTTAAGACCTTATGCATAAAGCATATCAAAAGAGCCTATACGCATAGGATCTTAGGCCTTTCTTTAGGCTACCAATTGAAGCCCCCTTATACCTTAATTGAGATACAATATAAACCTGATTTAAGGGCCTATCAACACTTAAAAGCCTAGTTAAAAGCCAAACTAAATCAAATCCACTTATTAGGCCTCGAAGGCTAAGCACATTTAATCTTAATTATAGGTCAAATGTAACTAACTAGGCTCTAAGCTCAATTTTCTTCTCTTTCTTTATTTCTCTAATATTTAATAAAATCTCATGCCATTAAACACTTGATCAAATGATTTTCATCTTCTATTATTTATGTGTGTGACCATGTTGGTTTCGAAAGCATGTTGTTAGTACATAGTGAAATAGAGTCCTTATCTAACTAGGACTCTAATAATTTAATCTTATTAAATTAATTTAATTCTCTAATTAATAAGTCACATATATACAAGTTAAGAAAGGCATCTAGCCATGCCTCATAACTACCCAAGTGTCGAAAAGTCAAGTGGTTTGACTTAACCTTGCCATATTTAGTTATAATACAATAAACTCCTTTCACCATTTTTATCTCAACTAAGTTTAAATATAGACTTTATTTCAACTCAATGCCTGTGAAAGTATGTCTAATTAAGCCCTAAAAATTTTAGTTCTAATAGTTTTATCTTTATTCTAAAAATGCCCTTTGTTAATCCTATTCACACTTGACATTTTACTTTGGCCAAAGTTTCCTAAATAATGACAACATATTAGAACTACAAGATAAACTCCCCACTATAATCTAGGAAGGTGAATCCTCTATTAACCAGTACCCTATCTTCAAATATTTTATGACATACCAAATCACCTAGCTATGTATACTTTTTGTTCAAAGTAAAAGCTTTAGAGTCATAGTATTTCACTCTGCACTTAAGACAATTAGTGGCCTCAAGTTGAAATATACCTGCACCATAGATATGATGAGACATTTTCACTGATATAGATTAAGTATCTATGTGAAAATCTCATGTTGGGTCTCCAATGAACTTGCTTTCTAAGAAAGCATCCACATGTTAACTCCTTATATCTCTATGCTTACAACTTGTAAGAAATACTGCTTGACCTAATCAAGAAGTATAACATGTGCTTATCTCTCTACATTAACAATGTCCCATCTTATTAATACTATGTATAGGGATAATTTTGATATTATCACATTTGCATGCAATAAGAATCTCATATCATGAACACTTTATGATTTCCTCTGCACTATGATTGTGTACTAAGGACTTTATAACATGGTTTAAGACATTGCAAATAATTATAAATAATATATAAAGTACCATGATATAAAGAATGCCTTTATTATTTATCAATGAAGTTTAAATGTATATGAAAATAATACCTATTATATGAGCTCTAGGGCATACAACTAACAATATCCACCTACTTTTTAAATTTGACCTTGAGTGTCTTTAACAAGCCATTTTTTAATTTTAGTGGTGCATTTTTTAACCATTTACATCTAGTGTAACTATTGAATCATTGGATCACTAATGTTTGTTACATGTGTATCATATACACATTTCCTCATTCTTGCCTCTAATAAATATTAGCATTAAAAATGCTCAACAAACTAATGTTACCAGTAAGATGAACCCATTAATATAGTGTTGACGTATTCGACGTAGCATGAATTTAATAATACTTAACAACTTAATACTAGGAAGAACTCTAGTTGCCACTCATTAATAGAAAGTTTGCTAGTCTTATATTATTTGAGGGATTTCTTCCTTTTAACTCTCATTATTCATGGTTAGCATGCTTTGGCATACACATGTACGTAATTAAGCTAATTAACAAAGCATTGCATTTTAATCTAATTAAAATAAAAAATATAGTAGGGGACTTTGCCAACAATTGATTTTTTTAGCCAAATGAAACTAATTTTGGCCAAATTGTAGGTAGTATGCATGAATTACAACCTAAAGAAAATTTAACCATAATAAAAGTACTTACTATTACAATAATTTCTTCTGTGGTCATTGATTTGGCCACTTTCTCCTTTTACTCCTTGCATCTTTATTTCTTAATCTAATTACATAAATTTCTTTATAATATAAAATGTCAAGTAAAGGAAGTTAGAGAGAAGGAAAATATAATAGAGAAATAGAGAATAAGTAGAGACACGCAAGTCCTATTTACCAAACCAAATATCCATGCAAATGAATGATTGAATTGGTCATTTAGTCATACCTAGTCATCATTGTAATACCCTACACTAGACTGGAGTATAGATCATAAGGAAGGATGCTAACTATTCTAATACCACGTTCTAACTTTTACTTAATCATATTATTTTCATCTTTACTTATTTTACATGATTATCACATTAATTTAAACCAAAATTTTAATGTTTAGTTACTTTAATATAATTTCTAATTGGGATAATCGTGTTTAAAATCTAGTAGCATAATAATTTTTTAGGGCACTACCTAAAAATTTTTACCTATAAAGAAAAGCATTTTAGAATATATAAACTCATCTTATATTCAATTTCAATCACACTATATCTCAAACTCTTAATTCATGGTTCATTACCAATATCATTATACTCCATCAACAATTATGATTACTCAAAATTTTATTTGGACTTATCATTTACACTCACATTACATTTATAGTTTTCACATGTTTAACCTCATTTACAAGAACTTAAGGTAAATATACAAAACATAACTATGTTTATAATCTTTTACTTCTATAACTAATCTTGTATGACACAGACATATATACATGTACACATAATAGATGATTAACTTTGCATTCATAACTTATAAGTCACTTTTAATCTCTATTATCTATAATATGTAGCTTTTTGCCACTGATGAGACATATTCTTTGCTCTCATTCTTTCTTATAAAGAATCTACATAATTACATAAATAGTATATTGTTAACTATATAAACATAATTAATCATATTTTAAAAATTTTAACTATTTTTTAAACTGTCATAATTTAACTATATAAGAAATTATTTAGAAATTAAAAATTTCATGAAATAAAATGACTATAT
>CANXYI012149584.1:0-13001 GCA_948208565.1 Hura crepitans | reverse complement strand
CTCCTCTACCATACCCACTCCTAATAATTGCTCTCGAATGGACCAGTGTCTCGAGATGAGTTTATAGACACCAAGAACACCCAATTTGATGAAGTATGGAGGAAAACCAAATTCTCTCTCGAGGTGAATAATAACCTTCTAACTCTTAGGTAATTATTTTTTTTAATTTATTATTTTTCATGGGTTCTTAAGATGCCATAGAGCATATAACTAGGCTCAGAATAATTTTTTGAATTTTCTAGAATTTTATATTATTTTTTAAAATGGTATCCTTTTTTATTTGTAGGTAAAATGTTGACTCGAGCCTCTTGAGGCAAAGAGAAGGCTTAGGCAAGTATAGGGCATCCCGTGTGATCAAGTTTAATATGTGTAATCACATTAATTTGAGTTAAAATACATGAATTTCAATATGTCCATATATTTACATAATAGTAATAAATGCTATTAATTACTATAATGCCTAATAAATGTAATGGTTGGTAAAAATATGATTGTTGGATATTGTGTATGTGTAATATGTTTAACTTGGGTGGTTAATTAGTTAAGAATGTATCGATATGGTGAAAACATGACATATTTACAATATGTAAATGTTGTGAATTTATGTGTTATATGAAAGTATGCATTCATATGGGTTGTGAAAGAGTCTAAAAAGTGGTCAAGAATGAAAAATGGTGGTTTTAAATGTCTAAGACCTGAAATTGGTTAAGTAATGAGGGTATGTGTGATTTCAGTCATATTGGCACGAATTGACCTTAACACATTGATTTCACTAAAATGTAAATACCGTGTTTGCATATGTGATAAATGAAATATGTTTGAGTGCTTAAAAAGAACTAAATACATTAAATGAGAATGTAATTACCCACAGGTACCATAATATAAACACTTAAGTTTTATTTTGGCTTTAATCGACATATTGAGACTGTAATGTGAACTGATGCTATTACACTTAGGCAATGGGTCATATGGGTGGTAATAAGATTCAATAGGCCTAAGATAGCCAAGCATTCTAAAAATAAGCTATGCAAAGGTGCAATATGGCCAATGATTTAAATTAAGTGATAAAAGGGTGAAAAAAGTAAAATTGGCGAAAATGACACAAAATGATACATTTAATGATGCCTATATAGTTAGACAACCTACTTTGGATAGGTTAACCAATCAATTAGGATTTTTAGTGGCTGCTAGCATACCTTTAAGTATGAAACCCATGGGTCATCGATTTTTGTGCCGATTTGTGCAAGTGCCTTTTGGCCTATATTTTCACGCATCTGTTGATGTGAGTGCCTATTGGCCTATGTCTATGCATCTACCAATGTGAATGCCTTCGGGCCTATGTCTATGTACCTATGAGTGCAAATGCCTTCGAGCCCATATTTATGTACCTACGAGTGCAAATGCTTTTAGGCCCATGTTATCCATTATCTAGCCTTGGTCAGTTGTCTTCTTGGTATAGGCATATGTTAAACAACTAAAAAGGCTTTAAAATGCATAATTATGAGTTGAATGATAAATGGTGCTCATAGGTCTCGTGTGTACTTGAATATGTCAAATGACACAATACATGGACCAAATAGGTATGATTAATGACTATAAGCATATAAATGGCTATATATGATGGTTATAAGTTAACATACCTCAAATCATATATATGAAAGTTATGTACATTAAATAAGCTATGAATATGCCTATAAGCTAATAATACCTTCTTAAAGCCTATGAGCAAGATTAAAACATATTAATGGTTAGTAAGCTTAATGAATTTAACTTTAACATATAGGAACCATGTATGGTATAGATGATATAGGTGTGTAATGGAGGCCATTTGCATGATTTATGATAAATACATATTTCCATTATGCATGATAGTCATAATCTTAATTGTTGTGACCTAAACTTCATTCTAATATTTATAAGCCTAATAGCGAAAAATAATGACTTTTTGATGAGGATGTGATTTAGGTGCATGTTTGGTTCAAGAATGCTTATAAAGACATTTTTATGGCAATTCATATTATCATATGCATTTACATACTTTGGAATATCCCATATTTAACAAGAATGAAATAATGCATGTTTAAAATGATTATGTGCAAGCTAAAGTTATTACACCACTAAGCGAAAGCTTAGCATATTGCCTGTTTCTAATGTATTGATAATAGGGCAACAAATTAGAGCTAAAGCTTTTACACCACAGGAGACTTTTTGAAGATAACCCCTATGTCAATATTTTGATTATTTTGTAATAGTATACTGATGTAAATGTAAATATTGATAGTGTGCTTTTGTGATTCTAGAGGGATTGAGCCTAATCTGTAATTTTGGTTTGTTTTTGTAACTAAAATTGTAGTATTCTATAAGCTTTTATTTTTCTCACGTGAATTGTGCGATAACTCTTGATGTTGCATTCGAGAATGTTGTATAAGTCGAGCCTAAGACTTTGTGTTTTTTGATAAGTTTGGAGGGTTAGAAGGATCTATAAGGACTTGTGATGAGGTGAATGTTATTTTAGAAATGCTTTTTAATAGGTTTACTATTTGAGAAAGTGTCCCAGTATAACCTTATGTTGTTAGATTTTTGACACAATGACCCTATTAGTTACCTTGTAAAGTGTGTCAAATGGTTTTTACAACTTTATAAGTAAAGAAAACATTTAATCAATAAAATTTTTAAAATTTTAGGTTTTTATGGATAACAAAATTGGATATCGATATACGTGCATGCTCTTTATTCGGGTTTAATCTATGGATCATGTAGAGGGTATGACATTTAGTGGTATTATAGCTCTAGTTTAGGCTTTTCTCTAAACCTATGGGTTACACAAGAGCACTATAGGAGTCGTAGTATATTTACATCATAATGCTATTAAATGTGAGGATCATAATTTGTTTTTGTTACCTACAGATATGGATATGAGTCGTAGTATGACCTGAAGTGAAGAAGAAGAAGTAAAGAGCTACACTCCTACGATGGTTGCATAAGGAGGGGCATAATCAGAGTATGTGACCACCAGTGAAGCAGGACATGCTATACATGGAAATTAGGATTTGAGATAATGTTGGAGTTAGTTAGGTAAGTGATAGTGGCTGCTATGGCTGCTATAGCTACTACTGCTATAGTTGCTATGGTACACATAACTTTACCTCTAGTACCTCAATAGTAGAAAACTTTCCAGAAATTGTACATAGAGAGATTACTAAAGAAAGGGGCTGAATTCTTTTAGGGGGAAGAGTTAGATGAGTCAAACAAAGTCGAATATTGGCTAGATCAGATGCTTCAAATTATACAGTAGCTGAAATGCCCACAAGATGAGTATGTTGCATGTGCTGTATCTATGCTTTCTAAAAAAGCTTTAAAATGGTGGGAGATAGTGACTGAGCACAAGATAGCTGATGACCTTACTTAGGAATTCTTCCTTAGAGAATTCAAGAAGAAATAAATCATTGAGCACTACCTAGACTAGAAGTACTAAGAATTTATAGATATTAAGCAGAGGCAGAAACAATATCTGAGTACTAGAAGGAATTTGGTCGTTTGAGTAGATATGTTAAGGCAATGATGGTAATAGAAAAAGGCCATTGTAAGAAGTTCGAGAAGGGGTTGAACTTAGACATCATGTAATAGGTTGCTTCAATGTAAATCAAGGACTTTTTAGCCTTGATAGCAATTTGTCAAACCACAGAGATGGTGCATGATTTGAGAAAGAAGAGGGATAGCTTTAAGAAGAGGTCCTATAGACAAGGCAGTTTTGGGTACACAGCTAATAAGAAACAGAAGAGTGGTCAGTTCAAGCATCAGCAAGGTAAGAAGTCATACTGATCACAAAGGTTAGGATAGGGTTTTAGGGCACAGACTCAAGCTTTAAGTGCTCCTAGATCCACTACTATAGTGCTCTTACACCAACTTGCAAGACTTGCTATAAGAGATATTAGGGTGTATGTTGGAAAGTTACACTAGGTGTATGCTAGGGTTATGGCTCTAAGAATCATTTCTAGAGGAATTGTCTAGTTAGACCTTTAGAGACATCACTAAAGCAAGACACCATGGGTAAAACTGGGGCCAGTCAAAAGGACAAGTTAGAGAGTAGAGCTCCAGCTAGGTAGTACACCATCCAAGCTAGAGAGGAGGCAAATGCCACTGATGTTATAGCAGGTATTTTCCGTATCTTTGATTTACCTGCTTTAGCACTGATAGAGTTAGGGTCTACACACTCATATATCTATACAACATGGGTTATAAATTGGGTTTTAAAGTCAGATGACCTTGGTTTTGACATGATGGTTAGCAACCCTATAGGATATCACATTATAGTGAACAAGGTGTACATAAACTGTCCATTATCAACACAAGGACAAGTTTTCTTAGTGGATCTAATTGAATTACCATTCAACGAGTTTGATCTTATCTTGGGCATGGACTAGTTGTCCAAGTATTATGCCATGGTGGATTACAATAAGAAGAGGATCATGTTACAATCTAGTGACGGGACAAAAGTGATAGTGATAGGTGAAAGATCATATTACATGGCTAATTTAGTATCAATAGTTGTGGCTAGAAGGATGATGCAAAAGGGTTATCAAGCTTACCTTACATATGTGGTTGACATTGAAAAGAAAGTATAAAAAGCAAGTCAGATTTCTATTGTGGCTGAGTTTAGGGATGTTTTTGTAGATGAATTACCTAGTTTGCCACTAGAATAGGAGTTAGAATTTGGCAATGAGGTGATGCCAGGCACAACACCAGTTTCTATAGCCCCATATAAAATAGCTTCTACAAAGTTGAAAAAGTTAAAGATATGGTTACAAGAGCTTCTAGATAAAGGTTTCATCAAACTGAGTGTTTCAACATGGGGAGCACCGGTTCTATTTTTCAAGAAGAAATATGGATCTTTGAGACTTTGTATGGATTATAGGCAATTGAACAAAGTCACCATTAAGAACAAGTATCCATTACCACATATCGATGATCTTTTTTATCAGTTTAGTGGAGTAGCTGTAGACACTAGGTCTCTAGGGCTTCTAGGTTTAGTTTGCCTAATGATGATGAAAAGGAAAAAAATTCCAAAAATGGATTTTTTACATCAAAACTGAAGATCTCAAACCTTTTTCTTAAAAAAAATAAAAAAGGGCCGTTTGGAGGACCAAAACAGGTCGTCCCGTGCAGGGGATGCACATTTTGGGCCCAAAACGAGCGTTCCCACATGCAGAACGGCTGTTTGGGCCTATAACGACCAAAACGGCCGTTTTGCTCCTAAAAATGGCTGCTTTAGCCATTTTGCCAAAAATGGGTGTTTTGCCCCTGGAAACAGTTGTTTTGGCCATTACTGTGTTGCAAAATGGTTATTTTCAAGCAAAATGCCCTTTTTTTGCCTCAGGGGTCGTGCATAAAAGCCAATTAGGTCATTTTGAGCTAAGGTTAGTCAATTTGAGGAGATAGAAAATATTCTAGAGAGAGAAACTACACAAAAAAACACAAAAATACTCTTCTAACTCCATTTTTTTGGGTTTTTTTTTCAAGATTCAAACACTATTTTCAATTCAAGTCGAGATCTTTCTGAAGGCAAATATATCGGTGTGTTGACCGACCCATTTTCTATCTATTTTCTGCTTCTTTCTTTACCCATTTTATCCATCTACTAGTTAGATGTGGTAAATTATTTATGCCATATTTTTGCATTTGGGAGACTACTTATTTTCCTTTAATTTTTGTCTGTGCTTTTATTTTCGCTTCACATCAAAAATATTATTTTTGGTTGTTTAGGCTAATTTTATTTTTTCTTTTGCATTATCCATCTATCGGTTAAATGTGATAATTTATTTATGTGATATTTTATATTTTTGCTATTTTTTATTTTTATTTCATTTCTGTCCATTCTTCTATTTTTCATTCGCATGCTAACATATTATTTCTATTGTTGTGATGCGAGTAATCTGATTATTTGGGGGCTGATTATTGTTATTAGTGCCTATTATTTGGTAGATTGTATTTTGGACATTCCAAAATGTAATTCTTTATTTTTTTGTTTTTTATCTTTTGATTAGATTGTATTTTAGGTAAATGCCTTGTATTTTATTTTTTGATCGAATTATTTCCCTATATATTCTATGAATACTATAATAATTAGGAAAATGATTTTTCATGCGATCCAAAAAATAACCAAAATATTTTAATTTAATTTATATAAAATGGGTTTAATTTTTCTTAATAAAAGTCACAATAAAAATTATTTTTTTAAAAATTAACATGTGAGAACCAAAGTTCTCAAATTAAATCCATTACTTGATTTATGTATGATACATCCAATTTCAATCCCGAAATATTCCATGAACATCAAACTAGGTAGAAAAATGGTTTTACAAGGTGGAAAAGAAATAATAGTCAAAATCATATTTTTACCCAATAAATTGGTGTTTTGCTAATAAAATAAATTTCGATTCTTCTCAATAAAATTTGCAACAATAATATTTATTTTTTAGAATCGACATTTGAGAATCAAAGTTCTCAATCCATTCTTCTAAATAAAAATCACCACAATAAAATTTTATTTTTCTAAATTAACATTTAAGAACCAAAGTTCTAAAAGCCATTCTTCCAAATAAAAATCATCACAATAAAATTCGTTTTTCCAAATTAGTATACGAGAACCAAAGTTCTCAAACCCATCATCCAATTGTAATAAAAAGTCATTACAATAAAATCCATTTTCTAAAATTGGCACGAGAGAATCAAAGTTCTTGAAATAATCAATTGCTCGATTTCATGTATATTATTTCGATTTCAAGCACCTTTTTTTGTAAATATATTCTATAAATTCTTCTACGTGAATATGTGATTTACTTTAATTGCAAAATATTGCTTGAGAAAAGGAATAGTATTATAAATTCAAAATGAATTTTTGTATTAATTTGAGGTATAAATAAGAGTAGGTTTCGAACTGCTCTAGTTTTGGCCCTATAAGGTATTTCTCGACTCTGTCAATTGGTGACTCTTACCTTATGGTGCCCAACTCGCCCTTACTAGGATAATTAAAAAGGGGTGGCCCTAGATTCCTTTAGCTTCCTTCTCGTCTTTTGAGACTCTAGGAGTGAGGCCTAAGTTGAGTCTTAGGCTATTTTGGTTTGATTGATCTTAGGAAAATAAAAAGGATACGAACAGTGGCGACTCCCCTAGGGACACCATAAGACCATACTCTAAAAGTACCTCAACTTAATATAGAACTTTATATTTTGAATTTATGATGTTCTTTCTTTTCAAAATTGCATCACATACTAGAGCCTTAGAATAAGTTAGGCGCCCTTTTTTATACCTTGATGTCATTTCAAAGCATGAACCCAATTTCACTCAAATTGGAAGATTATTAGAGGTGAAATCAAATTCAAGCCTTGTGCTTTTAAGGTGTATGAAATGGTGAACTGATCAGTCATATGCTTATGATGAGATAGACCTGTCATAGAGGGACCATGCTTGGATGACCATAACTAGCTCGACCAAACCATCAACCTATGTAATGACCAATAGCAATTTCCCCTAGGCACCTTGTTAAGCAATGCATTATGTGTTATATGGGCCAATATACATGAAATGTGAATTGATCATCTCAAAATACTGTTGAACCCATTGGTCCTTTTCTAAGTGGAATGGGCTAGACCTTGCATTTTGACTCGATTAAACATATCCAATGTGTATAGGCCAAACATTTGCATGCACTTTTTTTTGAGAGAGAAATAATGTTCGACTACCTGTCATTCATTATTCGAACCTATTGGGGCCCCTGATGTCCCATAGGTAATCCCTCTTAGGAAAGAGCACAAGACCTCATGTGTGGGAAGAAATAAGGTTAAAAGGCTTTTGCTTGTGATTTTCATTATACACATTGACATGCATAAGCATTTCATGCATTTACGTGCATTCTCATTTCATCACGTCTAACCTTTTATCTTGCAGCCATCATAGATCCTCGAGCTACTTGGGTATGGGGGGCAGACAGTTGGATAGTTAGATAAGAATTCACATCTAGCACTTACAGCTTGACAAGTATGGTGAAGCATAATGAATAGAAGAAGAGTTTAAAAGGGTTTGGTAATAGGAGGAATCAAGGAGCTAGGAATATAGGTAAAGCTAGTTTTAGCCAAAAATCTAGCTTTGGGCAAACTGTTAAGGTATCTACTGTTCCAAGGCATTATTGAAATCTAGGCAAGCTACTATCTTGGTGTTTAAAGCAGTTTCAAAAAGAGGGAAAGCTCTAGCCTCTGCCTCCTAAACCTGCCAAAGGTGAAGGCTAGTCTTACCAAGGGTAGATCTATACTATCAACATCATCAGCACACCGGTCATGATACTGATAATTGTCACACTTTGAGGGATAGGATTCAGGATTTGATTGATTCAAGGCAAATGCCTGATCCAGAACAGAGGCTAAAAAGCTAGGGCACGTATGTAAGAGTTCCTCTTTTGGTTAATATAGTCAACTCGAGTCCCTCAAAATTGTATATACTATAGGATTTGTATAGGATTGATTATTTGGCTATGAGAAAAAGTGCTAACTGCATCAGAATTCAATATGTATGATAGACATATAGGCTACGAATAGTGAGAGTGAGTTGGAAGATCAAGTTCATGACTTGTGAGTAGACTTTGGTCTAGAATAGACGGTGAGTAAGGAAGTAGAAACCAAAGTAGTGACTCGCAGTGGTTGAGTAGTGCCAAAGGTAGAAAGGGATCAAATTCCTTTAGTAGTAGAGAATGAAGAAGATGTTATCACCAAATAATTAAAGAAGACTCCCGTACAGATCTCGATTTGGGATCTCATGTGATAATCCACCTCTTATTGTTAGAAAGTAGTTAAAGCTTTATGCGTTGTAACTGTTTCTACTACCATATCACCATTCGAGTTGGTAGCAATGGTAAAAGGAGAGGAGGAGAAAACAATCAATTTTTTTTTATATGGATTTAACACCTAAAGGCCATCATCATAACCATCCTTTATATATCAAAGCAGAAGTGAATGGCAGACACACGGCCTACATAATGGTGGATAATGGGTCGTCGATTAATGTATGCCCACTTAAGGCTGTAATAGCCTATGGAATTGTGGATTTGATGATCTCCTAGTCCAAGCTTACCATTATGGCTTATGACAACATAAAGAGGCAAGCATACGGGACTTTCAAGATCAAAGTTAAAATGGGGGTGATCATGAAGGATGTGGAGTTTGTAGTGCTTGATATTCCTACGAATTTCTCCTTACTTTGGGAAAACCATGGTTCCACAAGCTGAGAGGAGTTCGGTCGATGCTGCATCAGATGATTAGGATCCCCTATGATGGTGAGATTGTGACAATCAGGGCTATGTGGGAGAATTAGGTGTCAAAGCTTGAAATAGCTAACTAACCTTTCAACGGTTTCCATATTGCTAGAATCTTTTTAGAAGAAGAGGAAAACCTTAAAGTGGTGAACCTAATGAAAAAGATGAACTATCTACCTGGGGCCAGATTGGGATACACTTTAGAAGGTTATGTTTCAGTCATTCAACCTTAAGGATAGAAAGAACGAAAGGGATTGAGATACATAGTAGAGATGTTAGAACTGAAGAAGACAAGAAAAGATATCCCTCTCCTAGAAAAGAGCTTTATTTGAGTCAAAAGGAATGCCAATTATTGTGGGGAATCTGAGCTAGCTATCATTAAGGGACAGGTTATGCCAAGATTTGAGATCTTTGATGATGTATTTGATTGGCCTATTAATGAAGTGAAAGTCATTTTAGAATTTTGGGATGAGGAAATTATGGTCAACCTGACTGAAAAGGAAATTGGATGTGAAAAAGAGATCCTAACTGATGCTATGCTCCAATATAAAGGGAAGAAGAAGATATAAGAAGAAAGTTTGCTTGAAAGTTCTCTTAATAACTTATATGTACCTAAACTTTTCGATGATGATGTTCCCATTTCCTTTGTTAATAATATGAACAATTTGGCTTATTTTTGTGATGTCTCATCTAACTACATCATGCATAATGATAATCATGACTCGTATAACATGTTTGATATTAATTCAATCAATACTACCTCATTTAATCTCGGCACCGATGAAAGTCTAAAAGAGATCTTAATCACATCTAATGTAACTCTTAAAGAGAGGAATAAATTTGAGAGAATGCTAAAAAAATATGAAAAAGTATTTGCCTAGACCTATGAAGATATGCCCAATGTGGATCGAGAAATAGCGAAACATGCCATTTAAACATATTCAGAAGTAAAACTAGTGAAGCAGAAGCTATAAAGGATGAGACCAGAATGGGCAGAAAAGATAAAGGAAGAAGTACACAAGCATGTTGAGGCCAAATTTTTATAAAGAGGTACAGTATCTAATGTGGCTAGCTAATGTGGTTCCAGTCACTAAAAAGGATGGAAAATTTCGAATGTGTATAGACTATAGAGATCTAAATAAAGCTTGCCCAAAAGATGACTTCATATTGCCTCATATAGATGTGTTGATATATAGTGCAGTGATGTGAAAAATGTATAGCTTTATGGATGGGTATGCTAGCTACAATCTGATTCTAAATAGAATTGCTAACAAGATAAAGACTGCCTTTATCATAGAATGGGACACTTTCTATTACAAGGTTATGCCTTTTGGGTTGAAAAATGCTGGGCCTATATACCAGAGGATGGCTATGAAGATTCTCGATGATCTGATTCATAAGGAAGTGGAAGTGTATGTCAATGACATGATAATCAAATCCTCTATGAGAGAAGGGCATTTTGAGGCCTTGGAGAAATTCTTTAAAATAATAGATAAATACAATCTTCATTTAAACCCAAAAAAGTGTGTCTTTGGTGAGACTTCAAGAAAGCTCCTAGGACATATTGTGAGTCAAAGAGGGATCGAAGTGGACCTTGATAAAATCAAAGTAATTTGAGAAATGCCAGTCCCAAGGAAAGAAAAAGAAATAAGGGATTTTTGGGTAAGATACAATACATTAATAGGTTTATAGCTAAGCTCAACACCATATATGAGCCTATCTTTAAACTTTTCAGAAAGAACCAGCCAACTAAATGGAATGAGGACTGCCAGAAAGCTTTTGACATAATCAGGAAGTATTTGCTAAACACACTAGTTTTAATTGCCAAGGCACCAGAAGCCATTGATCCTTTAGTTGTCTATCAAAGAAAGTTTAGTGAGGGCTATGATAGCATTGGAAGATGAGATGGGCATTGAATTTGCAATTTATTACTTAAGTAAGAAAAATTCTCCCTTCTGAGGTTAAGTACAAAGAAGTGGAAAAGATTTGTTTAGTGATAGTATGGGCTTCAAAGAAATTGAGACACTACTTCCAATTATACAATGTGCAGGCCATTTCCAAACAAAACCCATTAAGGTATCTCTAGTCGACACCATCTTTAGTAGGTAGAATGAGTAAATAGCTCCTTTTACTTCAAGAATTTGATATTCAGTTTATAATGAGAAAAAACATAAAAGGGCGAGTAGTTGCAAAATTCTTAGCTGATGATCCGTTAGAAGGTGAGCAGTTAGAGTTTAAATTTCTAGATGAAAGCGTGAATCTAATTATGGTCTAAGGATGGCAGATGTACTTTGATGGAGTAGTAAACATCAAAGGGGCAGGAGTACAAGTGATTTTAATAACCTTCAAAGTAGAAAAGCTACCATTAGTGAAGAAGCTGAGATACACAGTCACCAATAACATGGCAAAATATGAAGCCTGCATATTCAGACTCGAAGCATTGTTGTCTCTGGGTGCTAAAACTATTGAGGTGTTTAGGGATTCGTCATTAGTAGTCTATTAAGCTAATGAAGAATAGACCATCCGTGAGGAAAGGTTGAAGCCTTATGCAGAATATCTAAAGTTAGTTAGTGGACAATTTGAAATATGTACTTTTTGCCATGTTTTGAGGGATGAGAATCAGCTAGTAGATGTATTAGCTACCTTAGTTTCCATGTGGGATAATTATGAAACCAGTTATCATTTCCAGTTCTAAAAGGCCTTATTACGAGATAGAGCAAATTATGGAAATGGAGTAAGGAAAAGACAAGCCATGGTTTTATGACATCCAGAATTACTTAGAAAGTGGAAAATTCCTTGAGGAAGCCATGGACAAAGATAAAAAGGTATTGAGAAAATTGTCAACTCCGTTCTTTAACGTAGATGGGGTCCTGTACAAAAGGCATGTGAATGGTCTTTAACTTTGTTGCTTAGAGGAATGAGAGGCAAAAAAAGTCATGAAGGAGATATATGTAGGTTCATATGGTACACATATGAATGGTTTAGAGTTAGCCAAAAATATCATGCACTAAGGATTCTTTTGGCTTACTATAGATTATAATTGCTTGAAATACATGCAAGGATGCCATAAGTGCCAACAGTATGGAGTTCTAAAACACATACTAGTATCCAAACTTCATAGCTTATTATCTCTTTGGCCATTTGCTACATAGGGGATTGATATAGTGGGAGAGATACATCCGATAGCTTCAAACAGACATCATTTTATTGTAGTGGCAATCGATTATGTCTCAAAATGGGTTGAAGTAGAATCATTTAAGAAGTTAGGGGCAAGAGAAATGGCTAGATTCATAGAGAAGAGTTTGATTTATAGATATGGGGTTCCAAACCATATAGTTTCAGATAATGGTGTCTAATTTCAAGCAAAAATGCTCTTTTACAAAAATACAAGATTCAACCTCATAAATCTTCTCCCTACAAACAACAAGCCAATGGAGTAGTTGAGGCACCAAATAAAAACCTCAAAAGGATTTTGGCCAAGATGGCTATGACTTATAAAGACTGGGCGGACAAGCTTCCCTTTGCTCTATAGTGATATAGAACTACAATACGAACTTCAACGGGTGCTACTCTATTCTCCTTGGTGTATGGGACAGATGCAGTGCATCCAATAAAGGTTAAGCTTCAGTTGTTGAGCGTGGTAATAGAGTCAGAGATTCCTGAGACGACTTGGGTTAAATAAAGGTTCTAACAATTG
>CANXYI012149498.1:0-13350 GCA_948208565.1 Hura crepitans | reverse complement strand
CATATTATATTTGGTGATAGAAAAAGAATTAGTAGAGGTAATACTTGCACAAGAAGACAGAAAAAGGGGTGGAAAATATGGTCTATTACCTAAATAAGAAATATTTGTGTAACGCCCGACAGTTAAGGTCTTATGAACAGTATCTTCTGCGCCCGAGTGATGTTCCTCGCAATGCGGGTCATCATTTCAAGTCTGATGACTGGCATATTGGTCATAAAACTTTGACGGGCCAAAAAATAGGGAAAACGAATGAATTAAAAAATTTCGTAGAACCAATAAATCATTTTAGGTCAAGAACTATTATTTACGGAGATAAAATGAGGTCGGGCCAGGACAGCTCTAGGATGTGCCCAGATGGTCTCGAAAATACCATACCTTGAATCTCAAAAATTCCACTGAGTATGATGGAGGAGGAATTATAATTTTCTAAGGCCAATAGATATTTTTTAATATTTTATTCTAGCCGTGAATAATGCCAAAAAGTCAATGGTTGAATTTTGACCTAAAATTTGATGTAGGCCCTAGTTCCACTAATCAAGGACTTTTAAAATTGAAATGAGAATTTTTGGAGACACAAAGAATATTTTATGAATTTTTGAATCAAAAAGTGACATAAAATGCACATAAATTATTTGGAGGCCATTTGGCCCAATCCAAGCTATCCAACCCATCCCACGTAAGTTATTACATATGTGTACACACCACACATGTAACCAAGTCTTCTTCTTACTTTTGAAACCCTAAATCCGACACCATAGCCAAGGATAAACCCACCATTTTCAAGTTTTCGCTCTCATATTCTCCATAAAATTTTATGAAAAATATATAAAATTAAAATCTCCATCCATAGTAGACATCAATTCGACCAAGAAATTTGAGAAATGAGCTCAATTTTGGAAAATCCAACACTTGGATGAATAGTGTCAAGAGTAAGTAAAAGCCCACTAATTCCTTTTTTTTTATATATATATTTTTGATATAGGTAGCTTAGGTAATTCTAAGAATCCTGATGGTTTTAAATTTTCAATTAGAGTTATAGATAATTTTTGGAAATTTTTCTAAGTTAGGAATGTTTATGTTTAGGGCTTAGAAATTCATGTGAGAGAAACCAAGGAACCCAAAGTATGTGGAATATCTTAAACTTATTATGCCATGTGTGTATGTTGAGTTTCATGTATGTGACCTTGTATGGAAATGTGACATTTTGGGGTATAGGCATGTATTTAGGAGAAATTGTATTATAATTGTGTATTTGGTACTAAAATAATAAGATTTGTAGATTAAATTAGGAAAGATTGCATGTGTAAGTGTGTGAGCTTAAGATGGTTGAATGATATGTGACATTGTGTGTGTTATGTATGTTCATGTGTTTGACACAATTTGTGTGAAAAATGCAGTGTAAATCAAATATGGAAATTACAAGTAAAATGACCTAAAAATGGGTACTTGATATGGCTTATAATGTCACTTAATTTGAATAGAAAATGGGACCAAAAGTAAGATGTAATAATCTTCCCTTAGGGATTTAATGTGAGAATAATAGTATAAAGAAATGATAGAAATAAAACTTGAATGACATAAGTAATGGAAAGCATAAAAGGCAAAAATAACTGAATGAATAGTGTCAGTTGCAAAAACTGACCAAATGAATAGTAACTTTGCGATCATGGGCAAAGTTATAATAACTTGTGTAAAATTATCGTAAAATGTAATATAATGGTGAAATATTAATAATAATAGTCTAAAATGGTTAATGGTCCATTAGTTAGACACCTACTAGATGGGTTGACCGATCAACTAGGGGATAGAGTAGTTACTAAGTAGTCGATCCTTCTAGGGCCCACTGCCATGTATTGATTGTGGCGGGTGCAGCTGCCTAGGTTCTATGATGAGCCCCTGCACTATAGGTTATTGTTGTGGATATTAGGAGTGGTTTACAGATAGGTACTTAAGTATTTACCATTAGTGCTGATTGATATAATGTGCAAATACTAAGAGTGGTCTACGGACGGGTCCTTGCTATCTGCTATAGGTCTCTGAGTATCAGGGAAGGTAGGTGCAGCTACCTAAGCCCTAAAAGTGGGCTACTGTATAGGATGCTTGCTGTCCGGTATCATAAAGTGTAGTCAGTCTAGTATGGGCCTACAATGAAATGAATGGAACTAAAATAACAGATACATAAAATGGATTAAATAAATGAATGAACTTAGAGTTGTTAGGATTATTTGTTATGTGTGTGAAACCTCACATGTTGTATGCTTGCTTGAGTGGACATAATATATTTGATTTATTCCACCACTGAGTGTCGTACTCAACATGTCGGTATTCTGATGCGTAGGCTATAGACAAAGTGATGATCAGCATCAGATGTTGTTAGTAATGTAGTTGAATTGAGTGGTACTTTTTATTTTCCTTTTTGAGTTATGTAGATAGAAGCACTCATGTATATAGATAGTGTGGGTTATGGGACATATGTATAAATGAACTTAATCAACTATATGTATGTACAGTTTTACGTGCTTTAATGAATATCTGTTGTTACATGCTTATGTGTTAATGGGTCTATGATCCTGTGTTCTGTGAAATGAGTATTCTATGATGGTGTGATTGTGTTTTGGAGGACTAGAGGGTCTAAAAGGGGAAATAAGGTTGCGAGTTGAGATTAGAAGTGTTTTTCTTATAGGATTTATTAGGGTTAGTTGTCAGGACAGCTGTTATACTACCTAAATTTCCATAAATGTCTGATAGTGCCTGATAGAAATTTTAACGGACTAAAATAGACAGTAATAAGAGAATAAATAATCAAAGTTGGCTTAAGGCTAGGTTTGGTCAAACTTAGTTTAAGTTGGATAGAAGTTAAATGAAAGGCCCCTGGGGAATCCTCGGATGGGTGACCTCTGTAGAAAGTAGCACACCTTGCCTGTTTCAAATAGAAATAGGTAAGGGGTGTTACAATTTGTCATATGAAGTTAAGTATCTTGAGGTAGAAAAGACATACATCACTATGATTTGGGTAACTAAGGAATTAGAAAACTACTTTCAATCCTACAATGTGATTGTGGTTACAAGGTTAGATCCATTAAAGTATCTATACTAAATACCCTCACTTCTAGACAACTTAGCAAAATGGATAGTGATTTTGTAAAAGCATGGTAAAGAATATGTTACTAAAAAACAATAAAAAGAAGAGCCGTGGCTAAATTCCTAGCTTAATAGCCTCTTATAGATGATTTAAAATGGGAGATAGAGTTTTTGAACAACAATTTAAGGGCAATTATTTTACAAGGATGGCAAATATATTTTGATGGGGCAATTAACCAAGTGGGGGTAAAATTGGTGCAATCCTATTGTCACCTGAGAGAGAACCCATCTCATTAGCAAGAAGACTTACATTTAAGGTGACTAGCAATATGGTTAAATACATGGCATACCTATTCAGTTTGGAATCCCTTGTGGCTTTATGAGTAAAAGATGTAAAAGTGTAGAAAGATTTAATGCTTGTCACTCATCAAGTAAAAGGAAAGTGGGAAATAAAGCAAGAAAAACTGAGACCTTATATCAATGCAATTAACAAAATAAGACAATTTACCTCTATTCAGTTCCACTTCATTCTTAGGGAAGAAAGTCAAATGGCATATGAGATAGCAAGCTTAATGAATATATGGGAACATAAGGGTAAATCTAAATCACAACCTATAATTTTAACTTTTTCCTCTTTGCAATTCTAATCATATATGGTATTATGACAAAAAATTATCTAAAGAATGAGAAATTGCCGATGGGATTAGTGTGAAAAATAAGCTAGCATTAAAGGGTTTGACCTCTCAATTTTTATATTTCAATGGTGAACTTTACAAAAGATGATCAAATAGAGTACATCTTATGTACTGAAATAAAGAAGAAGCCAAAGAGGTCATGAGAGAAATATATGCTAGAACTTATGGTCCACGCATGAATAGTGCAACCTTAACAAAGAAAATACTAAGAAAAAGGTATTACTGGAGCAATAAGGAATCTAGTTACTTTGAGAAAGAGTTATGATTGTCAAATTCATACAAACCTCAAGCACATACCCTTAATAGAATTCTATAATTGGTTATCACCTTAGCCTTTTTCAATATGAGGAATAAACATAATGAGAGAAGTAAGGCCTAATTCAAATGGATAAAAGTTTATCGTGGTGGCTATCAACTATTTCTTTAAATGGGTTGAAGCTCATCATTTATCTAACTAGATGCCTAAACAAATTAGAAGAAAAGCTCTCTTCGTAAGCAGTAGGAGTAGCATACTAAAAATTTCAAATACAAGTTCTAAGAAGAGAAATAACTAAGAAATAGGCAAAAAGACAAGAATACATACCAAGGCTAACATAGAAGAGGTTACATAAACCTTTCTTAATAAGGAACTCTTGACTAAAGTAGGAAAACTAGCTCAATAATCCATGAGTAAATCAACTCAAATACTAGTCCTCCCTTACTTCACCAACTTAAATGGAAGAATGAAAGCACTAAATCAAGACTTGGTCAGATCTTTAGGATTAGTGTAAAAAAAGAAACCATATGCCACTCGAGCACTCCTTTTCCAAAATACAAGCATTGAAATAATAGACCCTCCAATAGGTATCTCTACTCTAACTAAGGGAGTGAAGATCTCACCACGAAGCTCCATTCATTGATCTCTAAAACCTAGCAGCACTTATAAACCTAGAATCACAAAAGTTGACAATTAACGACTATAAAACTAAAGAGATAAAAGAAAAAAGAGAAGCCAAGATTAAAAGGTTACCATTTTATCCTTTAAGTTATTGATAGACATTCGATAAGAGTGGACCTTATGCTCTTAACTAGTAATAAAAAGTTTCCACCTCAATAATCTGAGTAACTTAGTGTCAAAGATTATGGCTATAAGAAGATGAGGGATTATGCCCCTCTCATTGTCTTGACCTATAAAAATAAAAAAGAGAAAAATAAGAAGAAAAAAAGAAAAAGAACCAAGTAAAATAAATAAAGAAGAGCAAAAGAAGGAAGTGTTTTGCCTCAAGAACCATCACAAAACCCTATTACATCTTAATAATGCCTCGATTGCTCATATCTAATCTTATGTGTATCTTGCTAAAGTTGGAGATCCCCAATCCCAAGGGAAAATGGCATCCAAATCTCTTAACATTAGCAAGAAAAGACTTTTGATAGTACACTCAGTATTCATGAATAATGTACACCTAAGCAATATAAGAATAAAACCTCTGACAATCTAGTTAACTTAAACCTTAAAAAGTAGATTAGTAGGAGCCACCTCAATCCAGTACTTGATAACAAAATGAATATTAAATCCTATTGCTCCCTTTCACCTTAAGGTAAAGCCTAAGTAGAGAGGTGATGTAATCCCACTAGATGCTAGGATAAAATAGGCATTCGTCAAAGGCAATCCACTGACCACTGCAAGAGATGTCAGCAATAATAAAAAAGTCTACAGGACTAATAGTGTCCTCCTTAAAAAGTAGGTGGAAAGTATGAATGGTGTCTAACCTTTTCTTGATCTTCTTGCTGAAAATGAGGATTCAGCTTTATTTTCTTTGACCTACACACTATAAAAACAACGATGTGTTAAGCTTGGAGATTAATGGTGTATTCAATAAAATAGGCATACACATCCTTATACATGATGCATTCATGTCATTGTATAAAGAACAACATATATAACATAAAGATGTCATACATAAGCATAAAAACTAAATATCATAACTCATATCAGCATCAATAAGCATTCATGTATAAGACACATTATTACATGAGATGTTTATGTGTTTATAATTTCGTGCCTAAATCTTCTTTAACCTTATTATACTTTTGTCTTGCCAATACTTAAGATATATGTGCTCAAAACTAGATAATGAGACTATCCAACCACTAAGGCCTTAAATGAGTAGTGGCCACTCTAGGCCTTATGGTTGCCATAGTAGCCTAGGTATGTACAGTGGCCCTATTAGACCTTGTGAAGGCTATACCAACTTAGGTATGTGCAGTAGCTTTATCAGACCTTATGACTATTACACTAGCCTAAATGTGTGCAATGGCCTTATTGGACCTTACAGCTACTATACTAGACTAGATATTTGTAGTGGCCTTACTAAACCTTATAGCAACTACATATGCCTAGAAAGGTACTGAAGTACCTTAACAACTACTACTATCCATAGTTGACTGACTAACATATCTAGAATAAGTTGTCTAATCATATAGGCATCACCATTATTAATTTAGTTTTTTATACCTAATGTAGCTTTTAAAAGTTTTACAAGTTATTTGGCCAATAGATGACTAAATAGGGTAACTAATATTTTTTTTATCATTATGTTTATTGTATTATTATTTCTCATGCATTACAAGTAATAAACACATTAGATCACAATCTCATCATAATTCATTTCTAATGATTGTTCTAGTGGTTGCTCTAAGCTCCTATTGATCTCTTCTTTTCTTATGGTTGCTATAAGCTCTCACATATCTCAACATTAAGCCATTTAGCCATCACCATAGACTACATACACAAAATCTTTCTCATACTTCCAAGACACCATGCCATCTTGCATTTCATTATATACATACCCATGTATACTTTCATTTTATGGACATACATAAATTATTTTAAGCAATAACTAAACACCTTAAATCATGGAATTATCATAACACATGTATTATGTCTATATATCATACCTTAATAATTTTGGCCATCCCACATGAACCTTATAAACTAGGATAATTACGCATTATGTAACTAGAATACATTTACATTTATACACATAATTATCACATTATCATATATAACTAGCTCATGATTAAAACAGTTGAAAATCTCAAAGGCACACTTACATCACTATTCGGCCTATACAAATACCATCTCAATTCTTTATTTAGCACATGTTTAGGCATACATAAAACATTATTATACTTCTAATTGCACTTACATACCATTTATCTATCTCATACATATATTTATTGTCTTTAACACACACTTTAATTAATGCAACACAAACACAAATAACATACTCTATTGAATACACCTGTTTAATTACATGACTAGAGCCTTTCTACACCTTCTCCTTACCCTTCCCCTTGCTTGGATCCTCTTTGTCTACAAACATACAAATATAACCTTATAGAAATCCATAATAAATTCAAAGCACAACCAAACTTTAATGTAACTTTAGAATACTCATATTGGACCTATAAGACATCTTAGAAAAATGTACCCACTCACTCAAATTGCTATTACTATTTATCAACTTTTTAAATTCCCAAAATCTTTAAATCCTTTTTATTCTTTCTTGCAATTTACTTTATATAAAGGCTTGAAGGATCAATGAAAAGAGCTTAAATGTGATTTTTAGGCATTAAAATAGAGGAAAAAAAAAAAGAAAAATGGTGAAAGAAGGCTAAGGAAAGTTGTTAGCTTCTAGGATTGTGAGGAAGATAACACTATTTAATTATTATCCATTTTAAGTCATCTTTAACCCCTTTTATAAGTCTCTAAATCGAAGGGTTAAGATCTTTCCTCTTTTTAATCCAATGGCACCCATAAATCCCAAACCATTTCTCTCTTTTAAAAATTATTTCCTCCAAATTGAAACCATAATTATCATCCTTATGGTCTCATAAAATCACTTAGAACATAATATGAAAAGCTAAAAAAATCATTCTTAAAACCTTTAAAATATAAATCAAACTGATACTTTTATCATTGCCTAATTTTTATAAAATACTTATTGACATTCAAAAATTATAATTCCAATGACAATGGACTATTTGGAATATTTGAGTATCAAGTTGTATAATTTCTATGTCAATTTAAGCAAAAATAAAATATTTTATGGTTCAACTTTAAACACGTCACCATTCACAAAACACTACTGCAAAAACTTTACTTCTATTTTTAACCAACTTAATAACTTCATTTTATTTTCAAATTTTGCCCAAAATTATATTATAATTAATACTTCCATCCTATCACATTATTGTAACTCAAGTTTTGAGAATACTATTCATATCCTGGGAAGTATTATTCATAACCTTGGGATTCTCAAGCATGACAATTTTTTCCCTCTTAAAAGAATTTTGTCCTCAAAATTACTTGGTTTAAACAATTAGGTATACTACTCTTACATTCAAACTTCACAGTTTCTTTGATGTTGTGATACCTCTAGAACACCTTTACTAAAGGTATTACCTTATTTTGCAACTTTATCCCCTCTTAGGCCAAAATCTTCACTGGCTCTTCTTTATATTATAGCTCTAATTGTATCTTAACTACTTTTAATTGACAAAACATGTGATGGGTTTATTATATACCTCTCTAGCATTAACACATGGAACACATCATGAATCTACTATAGATCTAGAGGCAATGATGAATTATAGGCTATTGGTCTCACACATTTTGCTATCTCATATAGACCAATAAACCTTAGACTTAACTTGCCTTTCTTGCCAAATCTCATAACCTTTTTCCATAGTGATACTTTGAGAAAAACCTTGTCCTTGAATTCATACTCTTTGTCTTTCCACTTTTGATCTTCATATGACTTTTATCCATCTGATGCAACCTTTAATTTGTCTTTAATGTTTTTAACTTTCTCTTTAGCATCTTTGATCAAATTTGGTCTTATCAACTTGTTCTCACTTAGCTCGCTCTAACAAAGAAGTTTTTTACACTTTCTCCTATACAGAGCTTCATAAGGTGCCATACCCAAGCTTGTTTAGTGACTATTGTTGTAAGCGAACTCTATAAAAGAGAGGTAACAATCCCTAACTCCATTTGAACTCAATAGCAGAGCTTCTTAACATATCTTTAAGAACCTATAAAATATGTTTCCATGATAAGCATCATTAACAACTTGGCATTAAATCCACTTCAGTACAAAAGTTACCTGAATGACTCTTTTAGACTGACTATCCGTTTGTGGATAAAAATACCATTCTAGAGTTAAGTTGAGTGCCTAAGGCATTATGTAGCTTCTTTTAGAACCATGATATGTACCTTAGGTCTCAATCATATATAATGGATGACACACTACATGCAATTTAAAAATCTCATCTATATTTAGCTCTATAAGCTTTTTAAGAGAATAATCCATCCTCATTAGTACGAAGGAAGTAGACTTGGTCGCATACTAAATCACATTTGCTTCTAGTCACAAGTAGCCTAACTATAAAATCCATAATAACTCTATCCCATTTCTATTTTAGTATTGCCATAGGATGAAACAATCTATAAGGAACTTGATGCACAATCTTAAGTAGCTAACAAGTAAGGCATATGGTCGTAAACTCTACCATATCTCTTTTTATGCTGTGCAACTAATACAAAGACTTTAAATCCTTATACATCTTAGTGATACCAAGACTTATAGCATAAGGTTCATAATTAGCTTCTTATAAGATTTTTTTTCTTTATATCTTCCACTTCTAACACACATAAAATTTTTTAATAATATAGGCATTTGTCATTCTTGATCTCATACTCTATAGACTTTCTCTCTTAGATAGAACCTATGATATCTTTAAACTTGCTTTCTTCCTTTTAAGCATTTTTCACCTATTGAAAAAGACTTAGTTTCACTTGTAATTCACCTAATAGGGCTCTATCTCCATAAGCTTCAAACATATGTTAATGGTTTTCATAGCCAACATGAACTTTCTACTTAAAGCATTAACTACGACATTAGCCTTACCTTTATTAACTCTATCCATCTTTACTATCTCAAATTCAACTCCTTCTATGTAAGAAGATATTTTAAGCTCTTGTGCTCTGTATACATATAGTACTTCTCTCCATAGAGATAATGCCTCCATATATTTAGACTAAAAATTATAGCTATAAGCTCTAAATAATGTGTTAGGTAATTTTTCTCATAAGGCTTTAATTGCTTAGAAGCATAAGCAACAACCTTGCCTTCCTACGTTAATACACATCCTAACCCATTTAGAGATACATCACTATAGATAATGAAATCCTTCCTAGACAGTGGATGTGTGAGAATTAAAGCCTCTATCAATATAGCCTTTATCTTATCAAACCTTTCCTAACATCTGCCATGCCATATAAACTAAACATTATTTTGCAATAGGCATGTCATAAATACTGTAATCATTGAAAACCCCTTGACAAACTCCCTATAATAGCTGGCAAAACCCAAGTAACTTCTTATCTTTATCATGTTCTTAGGTGGTTTATATTTAATAATAGCTTTTATCTTGCTAAGATCAACTATGATACCTTATGTCAATTTTATGTGTCCTAAAAATGACACCTTATTAAGTTTAAATTCGCACTTACTTAACTTGGCATATAATTTTTGATCCCTTAATATATGTAACATGACTTTAAGGTGCTGCTCATTATCCTTTTTGATCTTAGAATAAACTAGGATATCATCTATGAATACCATGATAAACTAATCCAAATAAGGTTTGAAGATGCTATTCATTAAATCCATAAAAGTTGTTGGAGCATTGGTAAGCCTAAATGGCATTACCTAAAACTCATAGTGCCTATATCTAGTTTAAAAAGAAGTCTTAGCCATATCTACTTCATTAACTCTCAACTAGTAATACCTCAATCTCATATCAATCTTAGAGAAAACACATACTCCTCTAAGCTAATAAAAAGATCATCGATACAGGTAATAAATACTTGTTCTTGATTGTTACTTTTTTAGCTATCTATAATCCATACACCCCCTTAAAGATCTATCCTTCTTGATAAATAGAACCAGTGCTCCCTAAAGTGATACACTCTATCTTATAAACCTCTTATCTAGTAGTTTTGTAATTGTATCTTCAGTTCTTTTAGCTCTACTAGAGCCATCTAATATAAAGCTAGAGATACTAATGTAGTGTTAGGTAAAACCTCAATCTTAAACTCAAGCTCCCATGGTAGAGGCAAATCATGTAACTCATTTGGGAATACATCTACAAACTCTAACACTATTGGTATTTGACTCACATCCGGTTCATCTCTTCTACTATCAAACACATGAGCTAGGTAGGCTAGACAACCTTTTGTTATCATCCTTTTAGCTATCACTATTGATATAACATTATACTAGAATTCCATTCTTTCACCCATAACTATAATCGCTAACCCATCTAATTCTAGAGAGAAGTCCTTTTCCTTTTGCAATCTACCATTACATGATGTTTGGACAACCAATCCATGCCTAAGAATATATCGAACTCATTGAATTGCAGTTTAATAAGATCCGCTAAAAACTCATATCCTTGGACTACCAAATGACATCCCTTGTATAATTTATTAACTATGACATGCTAGCCTATAGGAGTTTTAACCATGATCTCTATATCAAGCAACTCAGGCTTTAAACCCTTATCTTATGCTTGTGCTATACATATGTACAAATGTATAGGATCAGGATCAATCAAAGCTAATACAGGTAATTCAAAAAGATAAAAAGTACCCGTAATAACTTTAAATGAGTCTACCTCCTCTCTTGCTTTAATAGTATACCATTTAGTAAGGGCTTTATCCATATTTGTAGTTTGGGTCTCTAGCTACCCCCTAGTCTGACTCCTCTATCTCCCCTATCCCCTCTCTAACCTCTAGTAAGAGATAGTAAGGGTACTTGTAATTGAGTAGAGGCTACTTGTAACTAAGTAAAGGCTATAGCTTCTTTAGATAATCCTTAACAAAATAACCCTTGAAGCTTCATCTATAATAAGCCCTAGGTATGGTCATCTAACAAGTGCCTTTATGCCTCTTACCTCAGCGCTCACACTAGGCTACTGGTGCACTTTGGGCTATAGATACTAGTGCATTGGATGTAGGTGCTTATTGTATAGACTTAGCCTAAGAACTCTACCTAGACTTATGCGGCTGACCTTGCCTCTGTTGTTGCTATTGCTATCCAAACTAATCTCCCTTAAACTTTTTCTTGGTAATAGGGGTTGAACTAGCTTGTCCTTACCCATATGACCTCTTTTTCTAGAAGCTATCATGCTTCTCCTTTTATATCTTTTCTATTGTGTGAGATGTTGCCACTAAGCTAGAGAAATCCTTGATCTTCATTACTACCACATGGAGCCTAATATCATGATTTAACACATTTTCAAATTTTTTACATCTCTCTACTTCTATTAGAACTATTTCCTTAGCATATTTACTCAGCCTTGCAAACTCTTTTTCATATTCTAAAATAGATCGATGATTTTGCTTTAAATATATAAACTCTTACATTTTCTTGTCTAGGTGGTTTTATGTGATGTATTTCTTCTTGAACTCCTCTAAAAAGAACTCACATGTCAAGTTATTAGGTGTTTATGCTTATTGATGCTCTTTTAACATCTGAAAGCTTCTTTGTGTAGGAGAAAGGTCACATATATAACATTTTCTTCAAGAGTGCATCTGAGCTGCTGAAGGATTCTGATTGTTATTTCTAGCCAATATTCAAAAGCAACTAAGTCATCATGCTACATGTGCACAAAATCCATAGGCTTTATCTTTTTAACTCTTTCAAGGTATATCTTTAAAAGGGCTTATAGGGATAAAGCAACAACTACAGTAGCTTATCTTAAGAGCTTGACCATATACTGTATTAGCGCTAGCTGAGCCTATGTAACTTTCCTTATAGCACTTGGTATTGAAGTACCTACTTTTGTAGGCTCATTAATTATGGTAGGTGTATAACTTTCTAACTCTTCTCCACTATCTTATGGCCTAGAATCATTCATCCCTGATCTTTAAGAAAAAAAACAACTTATAAGTGTCAATAATGTATAATTATGCGATTCATGATCATAGACTTTAGGCACTCAAATATAACCCTTATGTACCAAGGAACACTTAAATAAAAGCACTGATAGAACCAAATGTGTACCCTTCTATAACGACCCAAAAATCTTGACTCTCGTGACTAGTACTTCTCGAGTTAAATAGTGCTTCCTAAAACTCGAGTCATACTAAGTATACCAATAGGGAGTATTAATTATGAGAGAATTTTTAGCAAAGTTTGGAGCAATCCAAAGTCATATGGATGGTTAAAAATGCGAAAGAAGATTTAACGATAGTGTCATGTGAATAGTGCTATAAGCAAATCTGAACCATAAAATAATTTAAAAGTTGCCCAAAATAATCTAAAAATTATACAACCTAATACATAAATATTTTGAATAGACTATTGGCTTAGGAATCAGAATTTTTAGACATCGAGAAGTATTTTTACTAAATCAAGTGAAGATAAAAAGAACCAATTTTATCAATTTTTTAAGCTTTTTGAACACGGGTTTTTGTGAGAGTTAAGGTTTATAATTTAAGGATTTATTCACACTTTATAGGGTG
>CANXYI012149485.1:0-10415 GCA_948208565.1 Hura crepitans | reverse complement strand
CACATATATAGACTAGGGTAGTATTATAGTTGTATAGGTTCATAGAGCCATTGTGCATTACTAGGCTAGTAAAATAATCATATTTATTTATAGAGCCCCAGTATATCGTATAGCGGTTGTATAGGTCCTACATGGGCTACTACACATATACTGAGCTAACAAGGCAAAGTAATCCAGATATCTAGTTTTGGATTGTTGTCTTCTAAGTATGGATAAAGAAAATTATTAAAACTTATAAATATATAAATAAATAAACTAATGTGTATATATGTTGATATTATCATGCTCTACTATATATGTTACTTAATGTGACACAAACTTATCATTGATTGTGCGATAGTATATGAGTAAATGAATTTGCCTGTAAGGTAACATGAATGAAAGTTATGAATGAAGAAATAATAGGATTATGCAAATTTAGGATGCCTTAAGACTTGTATTATTGAGCATGATTCATAGTTGTAGTTTACTTGTTGTGAATGCATGTTTAACTATAAACATACATATTATGTTGATTACACCATTAAGCATTCACCTAGTGCATCATTTTATTTTGTGATGTGTAGGTTAAAGATTCATATTAGAGTCAAACCCTCAATAGCTGCAAAGGATCAAGAGATAATTCTTTTGGTATTTTGATTTCTTTTTTTATAATCAGTTTACACTTTTCAATTAGCACTCTTGTGTAATTTGAGGGATTAGGCCTAATCTAAGATGTAAATAATTTTGTAACTCATTAATAGTACATATTATTTAAGTATGATTGGAAATACATGACTTATATGATATCTCTTTCTTATGTATGCTTGTTAAATTTTGAGTTAGAGTTACATTGAGTTAAGTTTGAAGGGTTAGATGGATCTTAATGACATTGTGTAGGGTTATGGGTTTTTTTAAAGTGTTGTTTTTATACAGGTTATTATTTAGGATAGTACCTAGTATAGCCACTATGCTATTGAAATTTTTTGCACGAAGGCCCCAATAGTATATGTAATACCCTATCTATGAAACCCCTTTAGGTTACTAATGGAAGGGTTACTACATGACCTTAGACTTAGACCTGCTATGATAAGGTTCACTTGGCTAAATAAATTACTAGACTAGTTAAGTATAACAATGAATTTGACCTACATAGAAGTATTTTGTATATTAACTTATGGCTTAAAGCAAAATTTAGGCAACATAACAGCCGTCTAAAGCCAACAAAAATTTTACACCTATAAAATTACTCCTACATCATATAACCATCATCATCAGTTAACTACCTCCTTACTAAACAAGCAATAAGATAACATGCTATTGGGTCATAGGGTCCCTCTATCCTTGTGACAACCTAAGAACACAACTATCTTTTTACAAAAGAGGGGAGAGTTATTCAAGGAACTCCTTGTCCTAAATGGGCAATACGTATCTATATGTATACAACTGCCTTAACCTTACTTACCTATATTCATAGAGGTCTAACTACTTATATCATATATATACAACTTACCAATTGAGACACCAAACTATTATGTCCTGTACAATTATATACTGCCTATATACATCATATACTATGCTATTGCTACTTTATATGTCTTTTATGATGGCAAGGCATAATGAGATTTTGACAAGACCCCTTAAGCTCGATACCCTTCTCAACAACCTTTAATAACCTACACAATAGATAGAAACACTATGTTAATACTTTATCTCTAAAGAGACTGACACAATTGTTCTTCTAACTACCTTGAATATAGTTTGAACACATGCTTGGTCACATAACAAAAATAATGATTTGACCATACTTGTAGTAGGCACTTATTAATATATAAGCGCAAAAGAGAATTCTATTTTTACTTAATATCGTGCATATTCCACTTACGACTGTCATGCATGCATTTTGTTATTATTATATATTAAGGGAGCTTTATGTGAGTATCTGTACTTCTATAGTGTATTTGTGTTTGTGCCACACTACAATTCAACTATCACTCTTCACAGAGGAATTCCATACAAGTAATTATACTATAATGTTGCATGTATGTCTATATTATGCTATGATTCGTGAAATATATAACTATCATTCTATTAACTCATTCTAATTTTATGTCACTGGCATGTCCCATGTTTCATTATATATCTATATTATACTATAACCTATAAATCTTTTGACTATAACATTAGTAGCTTATGCTTACATCATGTCATGATAAGTTTTTTTATTCTTATTTAATTGGACTACTGTTTGATACTATTATTTCTTAAGTTTAGCATAATTATCACAAGTAGAGCCATGGGTAACTAACTCCTAGAATAACTCTAAGTGAGGGTAAATGGGCTCATAACCTGATAACTATAAACGGATAAAGTTGATAAACATTCGTAAGTTGATTAAGCTGATAAATGTCTATAAGCTGATAATATTTATAGCCTCAGCCACTATCACTGTAAATAGCTCATGTGGCACTAGTGCTGAGTTGTAAGCTATTGTAGATCTACATAATATCCCTTTTTGGCATGCCAAAGCTACCTTACCTTAGGTTTTGTAAAGTTATCACAAGCTTCAGTCTTCTAAATTTATTTCTTTAGGCTAAAGCTATAATGAAAATGTGAATAATGACCCTGTCCTCCTAAAGTATTACATTATTTTAGCTTACCTTGATTCATTTTTATATACTACTATTCTTACAAGTTATGTTATAAGTAACTCTTTTAACATAAAAAGTTCTTATTTGAGGAACTTCTTTAATCTTATGACTTGGGTTCCCTTGTTTTTGTTAATGCAATCCTGAGCTACTACCTATATCTTATTCTTCTATCTTCCTAAAATAACTCTAAGTGTTCCTTAGTAGATGATAATAATCTTTGTGAGTATGTAGTTAGTGCAACTCAAGCACTCAAAGAGCTATGTATAGCTATACAAGATGCCTTAATCTATTATACAACTGATATATTATGTGTGCTATGTCATTTAGCTCCAAACATGCTACTTCTACCAAAGTGTCTAAAAGTGTAGATATGATTATTATGTCTTATAAGATGAGCATTGTGGAATAAACACAAACATGTTGTTCATGCACAAACATTTATGGGTATGGATATAATTACTATGATACTCAAAATATGCAATGAATCGATTTGTAAAACATGGCTGCCATTAAGATAGTTTACTGAGTTTACTAAAATTAAATAACTTTAAAAGGAGTAAATGCTTTATAAGGTTAAGAGGTAAGAGACCACATACCTTTCCACTGAGTAAGGATAATTTACTTAATGATGAACGATTTACAATAAGGGCATTTGATTTATTTCACTTAGTATAACCTATGTTTAAAATAAAGTTCTTTTAGCTTCTTTTAACCTTTAAAATGGAACACATCATATGAGTCCTCCTTCCTATTTCCCTAACACTTATGGCATGACATCTCATTCTAATCACCTATATTACCATTCATTTACAACTGCATCATAGTATATACTTTATTTTATCATAGTCTATATATGTGCTCAACCCCTACTAATGTATGTTATTTATCTTATGTCTACATAGAAATGCTCATCTATGATATTTACTCTTTTTCAGCTAGCATATGAAAGTATTTTGAAGAATAATGCTTGCATTACAATGATTTAGTTAACTCATTGCACAAAACATGTAGTTAGTTTAATTTCCTTTAATCCTTATGGAATGTACTATGCGTGAATATAAATCCCACTTTTTTCCTTAGATAAATTTTAGAATTTCACTTTTAAGCTTGTTGTACAACTTATAGACATCCAACAACTAACTAAGGCATTATTTTAATTAAATAATAAGTAGTTTTCATCAAATATATATTACTTCTTACTTATCTTGAGACACTTATAATCCCATGCAATGGTTGTCTTAGGAAAGGATACCTTACTTGTTCTTCTCAATCACTTACCCTGCATGCATAACTTCTAGGACTACTTTTAGGTGTTTACTCACATGGATGTCATATTTATAGTATTGCACCTATGAAAAACCAAAGAATGACACATACTTTTCTACTAAAGTTACTTAACACATGCATTTAACCATTTTAGGTACATACAATTCCATATCAACGTCTTAATCATTATTTCCCTTACACCTCTAGACTTCTTAATTAAATACATTTGCCACACTTCCCAACATATGTATTCCATTTAGCTTTTCCTAAAATACAAGTTCCATTATATTCTAATTAGGTATACTTGTAGTCTCGCCATTGTTACATAATAACATAAGCATATAATATTGTTGCATCATTACAACTTAGAATATACTTCATGCTAGCTATAACTATAAGGTCCCTCCACTAGCTATTTTTTTGCCCTATCGACTACCCCATAAGCTCAGTTATGCTAATGAATCTTTATTAGTTTACTCATGTGAGGTATCTCAATCTTAATAGATTTATTAGTTTGTCTTAATAGTTGTATTATTTGCTACCATCCTTTGTTCCCTTCATTTTATCGTGTATTAGGCTTGCCATTCTTTTCTTATTCCTTTAACCCTATCTACCCAATCATTCTCAAAACCATTGTAGGCCTAAACATTGTAATTCTACAAGCACTCTTCTACTGAATAGCTAATTTCCTATATCCACTCTTTACAATCCCTTTCCTTTATAAGAATCCGTAGAGCTCATTGGTCAACCTAAACAACCGTTTAAAAAGCCTGTACCTAATTAATCTCTTTGCTACTACCTTAGATATACCATTTTGAAAATCATTCACCTCTTACCCCATTTTATGAAAACACATATAGTTTATCCATTTCCACCTATCCCCTTCTCTCTTATCAGTCTAATTAGAACATTAATACTTTATCTAACCAAATTCAGTAAAGAAATGCTACTAAAAAATTCTTAAATCATCTTCTATGCTTATCGTGTTTGTTTCCCATATTCGATCCTCTTTTTATCCTATGTTATTATTTCCTAGTCTTTTTTGTAGCATTTTATTTCCCTACCTAATTTAGCCTTTATTTTAGACACTGTATCTATAGAATTCCATCCCCTACTATAGTAACTCATACTGCATTACTCTTGTTGACTTAATCACTTTCACTTATTCATTTTTATGTTATAATCCCATAGCAAATTATAACAATTTCCTTGAATGTAGAAAATTAAAATAGAGAAAGGGAGGAAAGGATTTTTGCCTTCTATCACATCAATGGTAGTCTGTGCTGCAATATAGGGCAATTCAATCTCCAATCGTCCTTTATCCCCGACTGATGGTCCCTGGTTCATCCTTACTATTTTTATGCATGTTCTAGTTCTAAAATTCTTTATCCCATTAAAGTTGATCTACCATCCCTATCCTATAAAGACAAAAGGATCAAACTTTCATGTTGGTGGAAATTGGTTCTATAAGTAGCCACCTCTTTTACCCAAAAACCACTATAGTCATGAACATGACAACACTTGCTATTAATACTCACCAACAGTAGGTAGCTACAACTTAGATGCTCCTATCATGCCGTCCTGCGCAACCCTTAAACCATCACACTGCCAATGCATGCCTATTCTTTTTATAGTAGCTACTACAACTACCATGTACAGTGCAGCACCTACTATTGACATTTACAAACTACAGTGGCTGTAACTCCTCTCATCGAGAGTAGGGTCAGTTTGTGGCTTTCTACTGCTATCCTCTTTTGGTGCTGTGCTTTTCCCTTTCTCTCTTTTTCTTTTCCTTTTTTCCCTTTTGGTCCCTTATAGTTGAGTTATATTTAAGAACAATCGAACCTTAGGTTAATTCTCTTAAAAGTTTCCCCTTTAATTATTTATTTAGGCCTTTTAGATTTCCAAATAATAAATTATAGTCTTAGTTAATTAATATAATTAACCCTTAGTTGTTAAGTCCTATGATTTATTAGGATCCAAGCCTTACGGGTGTACTCAGGTTGACTTAAGTTTATGATGCCTGGGGGGTTATATTATAACTTTGTGATTGATTTCTAAAAGCTTGTATTTTTATAACACAAGTATTCAAAATATGTTTTTAAATTAAGTAATAAAGTTTTCAATTTTAATGGTTTTTCATAAGAGAAGATTGGACATCAGTTTGTGTGCTGTTCCTTATTTGTGTCCAATGATCAGTATGGGTAAAGGGTGTCACATTTGTTACTATAAGGGATCTAATTTAGGTGTTCCTTGATATACACGGGTTACATAAGGGTGCCTTAGTATTGAAAAAGTGTACATCACATAATTATATATATTGAGGCTTATAATTTATTTTTTTCCTATAGATTTGAAGATGTGTCAATCTACACCATTAGGTGAAAAAGAGTCGAGAGCTATGCTGCGACTGCTATAAGATAAGGGGCCATCATGGTTGAGTCTGTTACATCAAGCGATATTGGCCATGTAGCTCAAGGAAAATAAGTTTAGCCTAATTGGTTAGATCAAATAATGGAATCATTAACATAAGTAACTGCTACTTTATTGATTTAGTTCATCTTGCTCTACCTCTATTAGTTCAGCAAAAACCTTAAGCTCTTCAAAAGACTTACCATAAAAGGTTTAAGAAGAATAGAGTTAAGGACTTCAAGGGCAAGGAGTTTGATGGATTGAAATACTAGCTAGAAAGAACTTTGAGGTTTCTGTAGCACTTGAAGTGTACATAGGAAAAGTATGTAAATCATGCCACTTCTCTCTTAGTTGATAAGGTTTTCAAGTGGTGAGGATAATTACCCAGCATAAAGTAGAAAAAGACCTAACATAGGAGTTTTTCTTGAAAGAATTCAAGAAGAAATACATAACTAAGAACTACCTAGACTAGAAGAGGTAAGAGTTTATGGACCTTAAGCAGAGGTAAAGGTCCATAGCAAAATATGAGAAGGATTTTGCATGGCTTAGCCGGTATGCCAAAAAGCTAGTTTCTACTGAGGAGGGCCAATGTAAGCAGTTCAAAAGGGGCTTAAACTTGAGATCATGCTTTAGGTATCTCCTATAAAGATCAAAGACTTCTATACTTTGATTGTAGCTTGCCATATTATAAAAGAGAGATAAAGGAGACAATTTTCAAAAGAAGAGGTCTTTTACCCATGGCCAAGCTAGTGTCGCCCTTGTATCTAAGAAGAAACCAAAGAGCGAGCAGTCCAGACTAAAACATGGATAAAGAAAGAATTAGTCCTAGGGATTAATTTAGGGTTTACAATCTAAGGCCAGAAAGTAGACATCGGTGGTTAACGCTCTAATGCCCATAACCAATAATGCATTAGTAGCCGAGTATGAGCACTATGTCAAATGACACAAAGGTATATGTTGGTTGACTATCCTAGGTGCTTGTTATAGATATGGCTCTAAGGGCTATTTTGCTAGAGATTGCCTAAGGAAGCTAGTGGTTTCTACTTAAGTACAAGGGTCATCTCCTATAGTTACTAGAGGGTAAAGAAGTGATAGATGAGATTGAGCTAGGAATGACTAGAGGGCTAGATTAGAGAGCTGAACAGAGCCCAAACCACCTTTTAGGTAGTATGCCATCAAAGCTAGAGGAGAGGCAGATTCGGCAGAGGTTATTATAGGTATCATCTATTTCTTTAATCCTTTTTCTTTAGCTTTGATAGACCTAGCGTCGACATAGTCATACATATGTACCATATAGGAACAAGATAAAGGGTTATCATCTGAACAACTTGATATAGACATTATGGTTAGAAACCAAATAGGTTAGCATGTTATTGTAAACAAAGTTTATAAAGATTGTTCCTTGTCAATATAAGGATATGAGTTTGTAGTCAGTCTCATTAAGTTGCCTTTTAACGAGTTTGATTTAATCTTGGGCATAAATTAGTTATCAAAATATCATACAATCAGTGACTATAGAAAGAAGCAGATTATGCTTAAGGCTAGTGATGGGACAAAAGCGATAGTTGTAAGAGATAGAATTGACTGTATGTCTAATGTGATATAGGCAATTAGGGTAAGAAGATTGATGAATAAGGGTTGCTAAGTATATGGCCCATGTGATTGACATGAGAAAAGTGGAATTAGAGGTAAGCAAGACACCACTAGTGGCAGAGTTTGATGATGTTTTCCTAGAAGAGCTACTCGATTTACCATTAGAATGGAAGCTTAAATTTTGAATTAAGGTTTTGCAAGGCACTGCACTAGTGTCCATAGCTCTATAACATATGGCTCTTATAGATCTAAAGGAGTTGAAATTATAGTTACAAGAGTTGTTAGACAAGGTTTTCATCAAGCCTGTGTGCCACTATAGGGAACACCAATTTTGTTTGTCAAGAAGAAGGATAGCTCATTGAGGCTATGTTTTGACTACGAATAATTGAATACAGTCTCTATTAACAACAAGTATCCACTACTAGGGATTAATGACCTATTTGATCAGCTAAGAGGGGCAAGTGTCTTCTTTAAGATTAATCTTGGATTGGGGTATTATTAGCTGAGAGTGAAAGAAGCAGATGTACATTAGACAACTTTTAGAATAAGATATAGCCACTATGAGTTTTTGGTAATGCCATTTCAGCTTACCAATGCTCTAACAATGTTTATGGATCTCATTAATCATAACTTTTAGCCATTCTTAGATTAGTTTGTTATAGTCTTTATTGATGACATCCTTGTATTCTAAGAACTAGGATAAGCATAAAAAGCATTTGAGAACTATTCTATAGATGTTGAGAGATGAGAAGCTTTATGCTAAGCTCAACAAGTATGAGTTTTAGCTTAACAAGGTGCTTTTTCTAGGACACATAACATTAACAGATGGCATTAGAGTTGACATTAGCAAGATTAAAGCTATTATGTAATGGAAGCCACATAGAAACACTATTAAGATCAAATATTTCTTAGGACTGGCTGGTTATTATAGGTACTTTCTTAAGAGGTTTTCTCTAATTGCTATGACACATCATTTAAGGAAGAAAGCCAAATTTATTTGGGATGACAAGTGCCAAAAGAGTTTTGCCAAGTTAAATAATATGTTAATAGAAACTTTAATCCTAGTTTAGCTGGTATCATGAAAAAACTTCATGATGTATAGTGATGCTTCTTTGCATGGGTTAAGATATGTGCTTATGCAATAAGGTAAGGTGGTTGCTTATGGTTTGAGAAAGTTAAAACCACATGAGAAGAACTATCTGACCCATGATTAAGAGCTTGCAGCTATAATGTTTGCTCTAAAGATATAAAGGCATTACTTATATGGGGAAAAGTGTTACATATACATTGATCAAAAGAGCTTGAAGTTTTTTCCCACTGAGAAGGATTTGAATTTGAGGAAAAGAAGATAGATGTAGTTAATAAAGGACTATGATTATCTTATTAACTATCATCTAGGGAAAGCTAATATGGTAGTAAATGCTCTTAGCAAAAAGTCCATATTTACCTTGTGAACCATGAATGCTAGTTTGAAGTTGATAAATGATGAAGGATTATTAGTAGAATTACAGATCAAGCAAAGTTTGCTACAACAAGTGAAAGAGCTTAGAAGGATGATCATAGGCTTATGAATGTTATTATTATGATTTAAGAGGGAAAGCCTACTGAGTATGAGATCAAGAATAATGGCTACTTATATTATCATGATCATTTATGTGTACTTAATATTGAGGATCTAAGGAAAAAGATTCTGTAAGAATCACATAATACACCCTATGCTATACATCTTAGTAGTACTAAAATGTATAAAGATTTAAAGATAGCTACTGGTGGCTAGGCATGAAGAGAGACTTTGTTGAATTTGTTACTAGATACTTTACTATTAGCAAGTTAAGGTGGAGCATTAAGCTCTATCTAGATTGCATCATCCTATAGCAATACTAGAATGGAAGTGGGATACAGTCACTATGGACTTTGTAGTGGGCAACCGATGATAAGAAGCAAGTGTGATTTAGTTTGGGTCATGGTAGATAAACTAACTAAGTCAGCATAGTTCATACCTATGAGAGTGGATTTCTCTTTAGAAAAGCTAGTAGAGTTGTATATTGATAAGTTAGTCTAGTTGTATGGTATGCCATCATCTATTATTTTTTATCGAGTTCCAAGGTTTACATCAAGGTTTTAGAAAAAGCTCTATAATGCCTTGGGTACTTGACTTAATTTGAGCACGACATTCTATCCATAAATATATGGCCAATTAGAGAGAATCATTTAGGTTCTTAAAGACATGTTGAGAAGTTATGCCATTGAGTTTAAGGGAAGTTAGGACCATTATCTTTCATTGGTAGAGTTTGCTTATAATAATAGCCATCAAGGAAGCTTAAGCATAGCTCTTTATGAACCCTTATAAGTGAAAAGATGTAGTACTCTGTTGTGTTAAAGCTAGTTAAGTTAGAATAAAGTAATAGGGCAGAGTTAATTAAGGATGCAGAGGAGAAAATAAAGATTATTCAAGATAGGCTAAAGGCTGCTTCAAATAGATAGAAGTCATATATAGATCTAAAGAGTAAAGAC
>CANXYI012149372.1:0-10252 GCA_948208565.1 Hura crepitans | reverse complement strand
GCTAGAACTAATTTTTGTATAGGAGCAATAGAGAGTATTTTTGGCCTAACTCTTTATGTAGATATCAACAAAATGTGAAACTAGTGGAATATTAAAGCTAACTCATAGGGCTATAATTTTATAGAAGAAAGCTTCCCCTAATTTGGCATAGATTTTGCTTAGAATATCACATTAGTGGAGGTATCTACACTGTCTGTAGAATTGCTAGAATTAGAAGAATAATGCCTATTCATTAGGCCATAATTGACAATATAGATGTCAAAAATGTATGATTCTTGTACCAAATGAAAATAGAATCATAGTGTTAAAACTTTTATGTAGAAGTCTTTAATCAATTCTCGACTTAACCTGCTAAAAAATGAGTCAAAAGTTGAGTTTTGAAAACTAAAACTGATAGAGTGTCTTAAGAGTAGTAGAGGGTACTTAGGTCTTAATTTTTTTATAGTGGTCAGAATAATGTGAACAAAAATTCCTATGGAAGGTAAAACATAGGGGTATAACTTTTAAGAAGATAGTTTTCTCTAATTAAGTCTATTTTTGGCCCAAAAATTCAAACAAAGGAATCGTACCAATGATATCTATAGAGTGTTAAAACTTGAAGGACTAGGAAATGAGGTGTGGATGAAAGAAGGCACCTTGAAAGTGAAAAAGGACTCCCATAATGGTAGTCATGCATGGATAGGTACGAGTATTTGATAAAGTATATATTCTTTGATATGGAAACTCTAAAAAACACATATGCCATGTATGTGTTAAAGTATAAGTGGTGCTTGTTGTATTGTAATACATGTGCTATGCATGTGTGAATGCCCAAATGAGTTTTAAGTCATGAGTGTGCAAGTTAATTGGGTCTGAATGTCTAAATTTATGCTTATTGCATGTACACTTTTAAGAATTAAGAGTAAGCGTATTTAAGCATGATGTATTAAAAGGTAAATGCTTAGGCATAAAGTATGAGTAATCACCTTAAATTGAATGAAATGGCATGAAAATAAATATGGCATTAGGACAATTATAAGGCATTTAATGTGTTAATGTGCAATAATGCAAAGTTTGGCATGAATGAGATTAATGGGTAACGAATGTATGTAAGGTGTTAGCCAAATGCTTGCTATGTATGTGTAATGCATTTTTATGATGAATTAAGACATAAATGCAATATGTTATTTTTCCGCATTTTGGTATGTTGTATGAAATCAATGTGTATATGTGGGTACATGTGATTAATCAATGATGGAATGTCAAATTATAACATAAATGCGATGCCAATGGTGAGAGTATGTTGGCCTAATGTCTCTAATGTGTGATAAACATAATTCATGTGTTAATATAGCATAAAGTGAAGGCATAAGCAATACATTTAGAAATAGCTCATAAATGCATTTGTGTGTGCCTTAATGTGATTAAATGATAAGTATGTGCTTAAAGAAATAGCTTAATGCCACCCTGACTTAAGTATGGTTTTTGGTCATATAAAGATGCACTGTGTGACTTAACATTAATAAGTGCTAATATTATGTATAATATGGTATGTTGATGCGAGTTGTAGCTTTTATGCATGTTAATGCTAAATTATGCAATATAAGATATGAATGCATCACAATGATGAGAATGTGTATGTGCTTGAAATGAGAAGTGCATGTATGATGTACGTTATGCTATATAAGGCCTAATGGTGCTATTAGTGGCAAATTGATAACAAGAATATTGATGTATGAATGTGTCTTATGACATTATTATGTGATAATAATGCTCGTGAAAGTGAATGCACATGAATTAATGGCTTTGTGTTTGTGTTGGTTGAATGATGTAAGATTTTTAGGCATGAAAATGAATGTAACTAGTCTAAGTTTGCTATAAAGGACTTCATGCTTTCCCTTGCTTTGGTACAGGACCCGATAATGGTTGTATGTGAATGATGGTTAAGAAAAGCATCAATATGGTTGGAACATGTTAATAATGAATTGAATGGCATTTAATAAGTGTGTGACGCCGAATGCAATATTAAAACTATTACACGTAAGAAATGTGACATTTATGTGATGTCAAGCTCGTGTGAGCCTAGATGGCAATATGATATGATGTAATGATGCATGCTATGGGCATTACAAAATGGAACATGTTATAGGCATAATGAAATGATACATGCTATGGGCATGATTCGTAAGCCTTGGTAATGTGCAAAAATGGCCAATGTGATGTGTTTATGCATAAGATGATATGAACAATGTTATGTGTTAAAATGGTTATCATGAGATAAAATTAATGAGTTTAATAATGCCTATAGAGTTAGACAACCTAGTTTGGATAGGTTAACCGATTAACTAGGATAAACAGCTGCAATGCTTACCTTTGGGCAGTAGGCTTACGGGTCAGATGCATTTTTGTGTCGACGGGCACAAACTTTCGGGCTACTATTTAGCACTACATATGTTTTAGCCTTCGAGCTAATACATTTTGAATCTATAGGTACTAGTGCCTTTGGGTACACCATTTAAGCTCCTTCAGGTAGCTCATTATTTGTTATCTAACTTTAGATATTTATCTCTTTAGTATGGCTATGAGTTGAACAAATAATAAAAACGATAATTATGATACAAGCATATGTTAAATAATGTAGAGTTTTAAAAATATACATAAAAATCAGTGAGATATGCCATGACACTAGTTTATGCTGTATATATGGTTAAGCCACATTAGGCGATCTGTAAACCAAATAAATGAGCAAGCTATGCCATGACACTAGTTTGTGTGACCCTATATGGCAATGTGATATGATGTAATGATGCATGCTATGGGCATTATGAAATGGAACAAGATATACGCATGATGAAATGATACATGCTATAGGCATGATGTGTAGGCCTTGCTAATGTACAAAAATGGCTAATGTGGTGCGTTTATGTGTCAGATGACATAAATAATTTTATGCGTTAAAATGGTTAACATGAGATAAAATTGGTGAGTTTACTAATGCCTATATAGTTAAACAACCTAGTTTAGATAGCTTGACCAATCAACTAGGATCAACAACTGCAATGTTTACCTTCGAGTAGTAAACCTATAGGTTATATGCATTTTTGTGTCGATGGGCACTAGACTTTCAAGCCACTATTTAGCACTACATATGTGGGAGCCTTTGGGTTGATGCTTTTTGTATCTAGGGATACTAGTGCCTTCAGCTACACCATTTAAACACCTTTGGGTAGCCCGTTATCTACTATCCAACCTTGGATAATTGTCTCTTTAGTATGGCCATGAGTTAAAAAATAATAAAAAGGATAATTGTGATACAAGCATATGTTAAACAATGTAGAGATTTAAAAATATACATGAAAATTAGTAAGCTATGCCATGACACTAATTTATGTCGTTAAGCTACATTAGGCGATGTGTAAACCAAATAAATGCTATTATGATTATAGACGTATTGGTGATAATATATGATGTTTATATGTTTATAATGACATAGTGTACATGCATAATGAACCATATGCTTGATAATATTTAAGGACATTACTGCAATACACAAATGTCTACGTATTATACACAAGTGTTATTATGACCTAAAATGCTTTGTGAGCAAATTGACTTTAACTTTATTCATATGAGTTTATTATGATAATTGTATGACAAATTGATAAAAATAACCATGTTGTAATGTAATTATGATTAAATGCATGTATAGTGATAATAATATGTTATAAGGTTGCTAAAAGTGGCATATTAGGTTAACATTTACATGTGTACATGTGAGATCATAATATGTGCTCAAAGGAATGATCAATTGCATGCTTAAGTTGGCATATGAAATAAATGCATAAAAAATTGGTATGTATCTATGTAAGCATGACTATTTAAAACATATATATTCCATTAAGTACACCACTGAGCATCTAGCTTAGCATATTGGCCTTTTTTCTAATACATATATAAAGGCAATCTATAGGGAAGGACACTAAAATAACACAGGAAGCCACTTGAATTTTCTTCTGGGAGTAGTTTTGAGGCTTTTGAGTATTTTGATTAAGGGAAAGATGTGTATGTCTATGTAATTAGTTTTGAGGTTGTAATATAAAATGTGATTTATATGTGATCTAAGATTCAAATGTGAAGTATAATTATGGTTTTGGTGTATGAAATATGTACATGATGTATATTGTGAATACATGAGAATAGCCTTAAGTTATATATGAAATGGATGTATAGATGTGATGAAATAGAATGAGATAAGAATTGTGTGTTGATTTTAAGGATCAGAAGTATCCATTGATGTTGATGGAGTTGATATGTGCTTATAAAAGAGTTTTTTTTCAAGGTTACTATTTGGGATAGTGTCTCGGTATAGTCATTATGCTATCGGATTTTTGACATGATGACCCATTAGTTGCCTCGTAAAATGCATCAAAGGATTTTTACAGTTTTTACAACTCCTTGAGTAAGAAATATTTTAGTTAATGAAAGTTTTAAATTATATTGAATTTTGGATAGCAAAATCAAATATCGAGAATGTGCTAACGCTCTATACTCAGGTCTAGTGTATAAAGCAGGTTAAAGGTGTCACTCTTAGTGGTATCAGAGCTTTGATTTAGGTAGTCCTTAGACTGTGGTAGGGTTGAAGTTGTTAAAGAGGACTATATAAGTTGAATATTAGAGTCTACTAGGAAATATTTATAGAGAATCTAGTGCAATTAGCATTATAGCATGGTTGAAGTTAGTAATGATCTTGGTGTCAAAAGGAAGAAACAAACTTAAGGTATGATTGTGTAAGAGATGCCTAAAATTAGAATAAAGGATTATTAGGAGAATTTTAAGAAATTGAGGCCATTATAGTATTGGTGAATTTGGTTAGCATTGTGTGGCCTAAGGAAGGGTAAAGGTTAAAGTCTTAGTAATGAAAGGTAAATACTCAAAAAAAGCACTAGTATAGTGTAACTAAAGAATAAGAGGAAAGGCTTTGAAATAGTTAGTGAGATTAGTATAAATGAGTAAAATAAGAGAAACATAATAGAAGTGAGACTATAAGGATAACTGTCAAGGTCCCTAAAGATGAGAGTGATCTCTTTCTTGATTTGCATTTATTACTAGGCCTAAGCATTGCATTTTTGTAAAATGCATCTTGATATTTTGAATTATCACATTTCCTTGTGCATAACGTTCTTCGCCTTTGCATACGCATGATACAATTGAGCATGGCATCATGATGGCCCTAATACAAAAAGACTTGACAAATATAAGAATGAGGTATTAGTCAAGAAAAGGCTAAGAAAAATAAATAATAAGATTACAAGTCATTAGATTAGATCCATAGAGATGTTAAAGGAGAGAATAATAAGGCATGATCCAAGAATGGAAAAATGTTTGACCACTAAAGATAGATGGAACTTGATATATAGGGAGCTCAGATAGGAAAGCTATCTTAAGGGCCTTATATGTACACTAGGATAGAAGCTCTCTAAGCAGAGTTGGCATAGCAAAAGTGCGGTGGTATGTCCTCTTATAAGGGCAACCGAAAGTAGCTATCCATTGAGCATGGGAATTAGAGACTCTCATGAAGATTCTAAGAGGGGAAGTACAAAAGCCAAGAAAGTGGCATAATCAAATAGTGAGTAGAGGCTAAGTTGAATCGAGAGAAATGTGAGTTTGTCAAAGACCAAGATAGACCTTTGATGCAAACACTACAAATTTTAAGGACAAAATTTCTTAAAAGGGGAAGAAATGTAACGCCCTGAATATTATAAAGTTGTATTTACGCAGTAACCTGAGGCTTTAGGAATAGTACCCCAAGATCGGGAAAGTGCACTCGGAGTGCTTGGTCACTTACACAAATCCAGGGACATGGCCTACTACACAAAAAGCTTTAAGGGCCCTAAAAAGGGCGAAAATAACCTTAATTAAAAATTTAGCGGAACCAATAAATTATTTTAGACTGTAAGCTAGTAGGTCGTGGGCTTAAATCGAGTCGGGCTAAGAATAACTCAAGATGATCCTAGATGGACATGAAAATAACATACTCTAAAGGATAGAAATTGTTATGAAGCCAACAGAGAAGGAATTTTAATTTTTCAAGATTGTTTGGAATTTTTTTTGAGATTTTGATATAATAGTGATTTTCTCGAAATCACTCTAGCATAATTGTTAAAGGAATTTGGGCATGAAATTTGGTGTGCCTTTAAGTGAAGGTATTTAAGGATTTTTAAAATAAACACAACAATTTTTGGAGGTCCAAGTTAGATTTTAAAGATCTCTAAAATTCTACCAAAAAATTAAGCTTCTCGAGAATTTAGTTCACCAACTTGTTGAGGGAATTTTTCCATGAAATTTTGTAAGCATCTAATTCAGCCTAATTGAGGATTTTAGGAACAAATTCAATGGTTTTTTGATGTCCAACTAATTTTTAAAAACTCCCTAAAGTTTTAGCTCAAATTTACAAAAAAAAAAACTGAAGTTCAAATAGTTAAAAATTTTAGAGGGTTTGGAATATTGTGGTGTAGGAAAAATAAATAACTAATGAGCAAATGAATGAAAGAAAAAAGAAAATAAAATAGAATGAGAAAAATGTAGTGTAGGGATTTAAATTGGAATAAGCCAAAAGGGATGACTAAAGTGGAAATTTCCAACTTAGAAGTGAGGTGGCAGTAAAGGAAAAAAAAAAGAAAAAGAGGGCTGAAATAGGGATAGCTAGGAAAGAAGAAAGAAGAAAGAAAGAAAGAAAAAAAAAAGAAAGGAAAGACGAAAAAGAGTAGAAGAAGAAAGGGAGGAGGAGCTGGTAGAGGTAGCTACAGTTAGCACCGGTGGTGGTGATGGTAGTCTTTCTATAACCAGCTACAGTGGTAGAAAAAACAAGGGACAGCAGCCCCTAGGGTTAATAGGTAAGGAAATTTGTGCTTCTCTTTAGTTGCTTCTTTCTCCTAATTCATTTTAGTTTTGTTAGGATAATTAAGAAAGAGATGTTAAGGATGTTAGAAATGAAATGAAGGGGAGTTAGGACACTAAAATTACTACTGAAATGAGGTCATTTTAAGGGGGGGATTTGAAGTAGGAGTTAAGATTTTTGGATTTTAGGCTAAGGCTAGAACTTATTTTTCTATAAGAGCAGTAGACAGTATTTTTGGAATAACTCTCTATGTAGATGTCAAAAAAATGTAAAACTAGTGGCATATAAAAGGTAACTCAAAGGCTATAATTTTTTTAAACAAGTTTCTCTTAATTCAGTGAAAATTTTGCCCAAAAAATCCCGTTATTGGAGGTATCTACATTGTCTATAAAGCTCTTAAAATGAGAATATTACTCTCTATTCATTAGGCTACAACTCACAATGTAGGTATCAAAAAAGCATGATTCTTGAATGAAATGAAACTATACTCATGGTGCTAAAAGTTTGATGTGGAAGTTTTGCATTAATTCTCAACTTAACCTGCTAAAAAATGTGACACAAATTGAGTTTTAAAAACTAGAACTAATAGAGTGTCTTAAGAGCACTAGTAGTGGTCAAAATAACATGAAATAAAATTCCTATGAAAGCTAAAACACAAAGGTATAACTTTATAAAAGAGAGTTTTCTCTAATTAAGTCCAGTTTTTGCCTAGAAATTCAGACAATAAAATGATACTAGTGCTGTCTGTAGAGTGCTAGAACTTAAAGGACTAGGGAAAGTGGTATGGATGAAAGAAGGCACCTTAAAAGTGAAAAAAGACTCCCATAATGGTAGTCATACATGGATAGGTACGAGTACTCGATAAATTTTATATGCTTTGATGTGGAAACTCTGAAAAATACATGTGCCATGTATGAGTTAAAGGTTAATAGGTGCTTGTTGTATGCTAACACACGTGCTTTGTGTGTGTGAATGCCCAAATGAGGTTTGAGTCATAAGTGTGCAAGTTAATTAAGGTGAAATGTCTAAGTTGATACTTATTGCATGTACACTTTTAAGAATTAAGAGTAATTGTATTTGAGCATGATGTATGAGAAGCTAGATGTTTAAGCATAAAGTATGAGTAATCACCTTTAATTAAATAAAATGGCAAGAAAATAGTTATGGTTTTAGGATAATTATAAGGCATTTGATGTGTTAGTATGTAATAATGCAAAGTTTGGCAGAATTAGATTAATGGGTGATGAATGTATACAAGGTGGTAGACGAATGCTTGCTATGTAGGTCTAATGCATTTTTATGATGAATTAAGGCATAAATGAATTATGTTATTTTTGGGCATTTTAGTATGTTGTATGAAATCAATGTGCACATATGGATGCGTGTGATTAATGAATGATGGAATGTCAAATTATGGCATAAATGAGATGTTAATGGTGAGAGAATGTGGGCCTAATGTCTCTAATGTGTGATGAAAATAATTTATGTTTTAAGATGGCAAAAAGTGATGGTATAAGCAATACATGTGGAAATTGAGAATCAAATTTGTGTGTGCTTTAATGTGATTAAATGATTGAGTATGTGCTTATGGAAATGGCCAAATGCTACCTTGACTTGAGTATGGATTTTTGTGATATAAATATACACTATGTGACTTAACATCAATAAGTGCTAATATTGTGTGAAATATGGTGTGTTGATGTGAGTTGTAGCTTTTATGCATGTTCATGATGAATTATGCAATATAAGATATGAATGCATGACAATGATTAGAATGTATATGTGCTTAAAGTTAGAAGTGCATGTATGATGTATGTTATGTCATATAAGGCCTAATAGTGCTACAAATAGCAAATTGAGGAACTAACAAGCATATAGATGCATGAATGTGTCTTATGACATTATTAAGTGTTAATAATGCTTGTAAAAGTGAATGCACATGAATTGATGGCATTGTACTTGTGTCCATTGAATAATGCATGATTTGTAGGCATAAAAATGCACGTAACTAGTATAAGTCATCTAATTTCACTATAAAGGATTTTCATGCTTTCCTTTGCTTTGGTATGAGACCTGATAATGGTTGTATGTGAATGATGGCTAAGAGAAGCATCAATATGGTTAGAATATGTTAATAATGAATTTAATGGCATGTAGTAAGGGTGTCAAGCCGAATACAATATTAGAACTATTACACCTAAGAAATGTAACATTTATGTGATGTCAAGCTTGTATGAGCCTAGATGCAATGCAGGTTATAGGCATGATGAAATGAAAAAAGCTAGGGGCATGATGAAATGATACATGCTATAGGCATGATGCGTAGGCCTTGGTAATGTGCAAAAATGGCTAATGTGATGCATTTATGTGTCAGATGACATAAACAATGTTATGCGTTAAAATGGTTAACATGAGATAAATTTGGTTAGTTTAATAATGCCTCTACAGTAAGAAAACCTAATTTGGATAGGTTGACCGATCAACTAGGATCAACAGCTACAATGTTTACCTTTGGGTAGTAGGCTTACGGGTTATATGCATTTTTGTGTCGATGGTCATTAAACTTTCAAGCCACTATTTAGCACTACATATGTGTGAGCCTTCGGGCTGATGCTTTTTGTATCTATGTATGCCAATGCCTTTGAGTACACCATTTAGGCACCTTTGAGTACACCATTTAATCACCTTTGGGTAGCCCGTTATCTACTGTCCAACCTTAAATTGTTGTCTCTTTAGTATGGCCATGAGTTAAACAAATAATAAAAAAGATAATTGTGACATAAGCATATGTTAAACAATGTAGAGATTTAAAAATATACATGAAAATGATTAAGCTATGCCATGACATTAGTTTATGCCATGTATGTGGTTAAGCCACATTAGGCGATGTGTAAACAAAATAAATGCAATTATGATTATGGGTATATTGGTGATAATATATGATGTTTTTATAGTTATAATGAAATAATGTGCACGTATGATGAACTGTATGCTTGATGATATTTATGGATAGTATTGCAATGCACAAAATATCTATGTTTTACATGCGAGTGTTATTATGACATAAAATGCTTGGTGAGCATATTGACCTTAATTTTATTCATATGAATTTATTATGATATTTGTATAACAAATAGGTAAAATTAACCATGTTGTAATGTAATTATGATTAAATGCATGTATAGTGATAATAATATGTTATAAGGTTGCTAAAAGTGGCATATTGGGTTAACATTTGTATGTGTACATATGAGATGATAATATGTGCACTAAGGAATGATCAATTGCATGCTTAAGTTTGCACCAGAAATAAATGCATAAAAAAATTAGTGTGTATCTATGTGAGCATGACTATTTAAAATATATATATTCCAT
>CANXYI012149136.1:0-11920 GCA_948208565.1 Hura crepitans | reverse complement strand
CCTATTCTAGTTAAGTCAGGATAGGAGCTTCTGTTAACATCCGCTTTAGCTTACCAAAGTTAGTATGGCACTTGTCATCCCACTCAAACTTTACATCCTTTCTAATCAACCTTGTCAGTAGAGCAACAATCATCGAGAACTCTTTTATGAATCTCCAATAGCAACCTACCAATCCTAGGAAGCTTCGATCTTAGTCACATTCCTAGGAGGATTCCATTCTAACACTGCTATCACCTTACTCGGGTCCACCTTGATACCTTCAGCTGAGGCAATGTGACCTAAGAATGCCACTTTTCCTAACTAGAACTCACACTTACTCAACTTAGTGTACAATTGCTTCTCTCTTAATGACTGCAATACAACTCGGAGGTGTTGTTCATATTCCTCCCTATTTTTAGAATACACTAAGATGTCGTCTATGAATACGACCATGAACTGGTCCAAATATAGCTTGAAGACTCTGTTCATCACATCTATGAATGCTACAGGAGCATTAGTGAGCCTAAATGGCATCACTAAGAACTCATAATGCTCATAACGTGTTCTGAGAGCAGTCTTAGGGATATCACCTTCCTTGATCTGTAACTGATGGTACCTTAACCTTAAGTCAATCTTAGAAAAGACACTGGCACCCCGTAACTGATCAAAGAGATCATCAATCCTAGGCAATGGGTACTTATTCTTAACTGTTACCCTATTCAGCTACCTATAATCGATGCATAACTGAAGCAATCCATCCTTTTTCTTCATAATTAAAACCAAAGCTCCCCAAGGAGACATACTAAGCCTGATGAAGCCTTTATCTAGTAACTCCTACAACTGCACTTTTAGTTCCTTCAATTCTACTAAGACCATCCTATAAAGGGTAATTGAGACTGGGTTCACACCCGGATAAGTCTCAATCTCAAAATCCAACTCCTGATGTGGTGGCAATCTTGGTAATTCATCTGGGAATAAATAGGGAAAATCAAACACAATAGGTATCTAATTTAAGCTTGGGGTCTGAACACTAGTGTCTATCACAGATGCTATGAAAGCTTCACATCCCTTTTGTATGAGTTTTTCTGGCTATCATGGCTGAAATCACATTATGTAGGGAGTCTCTGTTACCTATAACACTCACCTTATGCCTATCTAGGGTTTAAAGACTCAACCTCTTCTTCTCAAAGTCAATAACTACCTTATACTCTGACAGCCAGTCCATACCTAGTATGATACCAAACTCATCGAAGGGTAACTCTATCAGGTCGGCTGGGAAAGTGTGACCATGTATCATCAGAGGATAGTGTCTATATATAGTGTTCACTATATAGGGTTGCTCACTTGAATGTCTAGGTCTATATGTTCTGGTTCTAGGCCTTTATCCCTAACTTGTGTGGTGCATACATACAAATGTGTGGATCTAGGATCTATCAAAGCTAGTACAAAAGCATCAAGTAAAGAAAATGTACTAGCTATGACATTTGGAGCCTCTGCATCCTCTCGAGCACAAATAGCATATTGTCATGCCGGAGCTCTCATCTCAGATCTACCCTTCTAACTGGCGATAGCCTGCTCCTATCTCGATGGACTAGAAGGTCTACTAGCAGTAGCAGCAACTGAGGCTTGTGTCTAAACTGCCTCTGCTAGTCTTTGAGGGCATTCCCTCTAGTAATGATCTGATGCTCCATAAATAAAGCATGCTCCTCTTCTTAGCCAACACTGACCCTAATGCTTCTTCTGATAGGTCTCACACATGGGTGGTGCACTCCTAGCAATGGACATAAGTGTACTAGATGCCTGCTGTGATGGAGGTGGTCGAGGTTGAGAAGAATACCCCTGACTAGTCTTCTATGAAGGGGTCTGCCTCTATAATTACTAGCCTTACTACCTCTAGGACTATTGACCCTGCTGAAAGTCCCTCGGCTTCTTGCTCCCACCTAGAGCTAAACTAGTCTGGCCTACTGTGAAAGGCCTCTTCCTCTATAATAATTCTCTCTTCTCCTGGACCATCTCTTCTATATCATATGCTGTTGTGACCAATTTAGAGAAGTCCCTATCTTTGAGATGGATATCTGTATCCTAATCTCCATATTGAGGCCTTTCTCGAACCTCTTGCATTTCTCCTTATCATTAGGGAAAATTTTAGCTGTATGTCTACTCAGACGATCGAAATCCTTCTCCTACTCTGAAATTGACCTCCTACCTTGCTTTAGATCGAAGAATTCTTATCTCTTCTTATATCTGTAGGAGTCTAGAATATATCGCTTCTTGAACTCCTTTAGAAAGAAGTCCCAAGTCAACTCATCTATGGATCTTCTCCTTTTCAATCTCTACCACTAGTGATATACTTCCACTTGAAGTAGTGATGTAGCACATCTCAGGTACTCTCCCTCAAGACACTCCAATTCCTCCAAAATTCTGGTGGTCCTCTCTAACCAGTACTCAGCCTTTACTGCATCATCCTCCCTAGATCGAAGGAAATCCATAGCTCCTAGGTTTTTAACTCTCTCTAAGTATGTCTTCTGTGGGGCTGGAAGAGCTAGTGGAGGTAGTGGAGTGACAACATCTGTCATTGGCACTGGTGCCGGGGCTACTGTTATAGTATGTCTAAGTAAATCAATAATCTACTATAGCAACACAAGTGAGGCTTGTACCTAAGGCTGTGGCTGAGGCTGAGGTGGTGATTGTCTCTGTGCAACTTCACTAGGATCTAGAGTGGCTACACTCCTTTTAGGTCCATGTATGGTTATAGGTGCATAACTAGCGACCTTTTCTCCTCTCTCGAGTAGGGTCCACTCACTCATCACTTATAACTATACTAGAAATAATTGTTAGCATTAGATAGTGTAGCTTGACTCAGACCAACATCCTAGACTCATGCACTCATGTATAAAATGCCTAAGAATGCCTAAACTTGCTCTGATACCACTAAATGTAACACCCTCTACCCATTTTTATCGGAAGTAGGCAAGGTGTGCCACTTCCCACTGAGGTCACCCATCCTAGGATTTCCCTAGAGGCCTTTCATTTAACTTCTACCCAAGTTTGACCAAACATGCCCTTAGGCTAATTCTGATTATTTATCCTTTTATTACTGTCTATTTTAGTCTGTTAAAACTCCTATCAGACATTATCAGACAATTAAGGAAAATCAGGCAGCATAACGGTTACCTTAGTAACTAACCCTAAATTAGCCTGCAAGGAAAACACTTCAAAACTCATTCCACAGCCACATCCCCCTACTGGACCTTCTGGTCCTCCAAAACACAATCCACAGCATAAACCATACTCAATTCACAAGTCACGGGTTTCTAAACCCATCAACACATAAGTATGCATAAATAGATGTCCATTAACAAGCAAAACTGTACATGCATTCAGTTTACCAAGTTCATTTATACACATGTCCCATAACCCACACTATCTATATATGAAATTCAAAAAGAAATACAAAAAGTACCAAAAGACTCTATGGCAACTACACTATTGACGATGTCTGGTGCTGACCATCGCTACGTCTATAGCCTGCGCATCGAAACACTGACATGCTAAGTATGACACTCAGTGGTGGAATAAATCAAACATATTATGTCCAAACATGCAAGCATGCAACAGGTCATATTCCATACAATATTAGTTAACAAGGAAAACTCTAAGTCCATTCACTTAATTAATTCAGTTTACTTATCTACCATTTCAAACTAATTCATTACATTAAAGGCCCATACCAGACAGATGAGACTTTAAGACACCGAATAGCGGGATCTATCATGTGCAGTGGCCCACTTTTAGGGCCTAAGTAGCTATACCTACCTCGCTTAATAACAGGGATTAGACTAGTAAATAGTAGGGACCTATCCGTAAACCATTCCTAATATCTGCAATCACATCAATATCACAAAGGGTGGATAGCAGGGACCATCCGTAGACCACTCCCAATATCCATAATAGTGCAAGGTTCATCCTAGAACCTCACCGGTAGCACCTGCCACAATCAATACACAACTGTAGGCCCTAAAAGGATCGACTGCCTAGCAGCTACTTTATCCCCTAGTTGACTGGTCAACCTATCCAATGGGTGTCTTACTGATGGGCCATTAACCATTTTGGACTGTAATAATTAATATTTTACCTTTAAGATATATTTTTAGGTAAAAACCACATAAGTCATCATAACTTTGCCCATTATCGTAAAGTTACTATTCATTTGGTCAATTTGATATTTTGTGCCTTTCATCAATTGTATTATTCAAGTCTCATTTTCATCATTTCTTTACACCATTATTCTTATAGCAAATCCCTAATATAAGGTACATTATTTCACCATGTTCTTAGTCACATTTTCCCATTTAATCAAACTAGATTTGCATGCCATATAAAGTGCCAATTTTTAGTCCATTTTACTTATAAATTCCACACTTCATTTACATACCATTTTCACAGATAATGCATCACACCCATGAATACACATGCCATACACAATGACACACCCATTTGACCACATTATGCTCCTACACTTACACATACAATTCTCCTCAATTCAACCTACCAATCCTAATATTTTGATGCCAAATACATAGTTATAATGTCATTTTTACCAAATACATGCCTATACCCCAAAGTTGAACATTTCCATACAATAGTTATACACACAATGTGACATACACATTAGACATAGTAAGTTTGAGTTATTCCACATGCCTAGGGTGTGTGTACCACCCTTTCTCCACCATTTTGACCTTGGTTCCCTTGATTTCTCTCACTTGAACTTGATACCCCTAAACATACACATTCTTGACTTAGAAAAATTTCCAAAAAATATCTATAGCTCTAATTTAAATTCTAAAACTATGGTGATTCTTAGAATTTCCTAAGCTAACTATATAAAAAAAAATAGAATTGGAGGACTTTACTCACTTTGATCACTATTCACCCAAGTGGTGAATTTCCCAAATTTGAGCTCCTTTCTTGAATTTCTTGGTAGAATTGGCATCTAATATGGATGGAGGTTTAATTTTTAATATTTTTCATGAAATTTGGGGGAAGAGAGGAGAGAGAAAAAAGATGAAAAATGGTGGAAAGAAGCTATAAATGGCATCAGCTTAGTGTAGTTAGGGAGGTTGAAGAAGACTTTCACATGTGTGAGCTGTATATACATGTGTAAATACTGAAGGTAGATGGATTAGATACCTTGGATTGGACCAAATGGCCACCAAATAATTTATGTGCATTTTATGTCCATTTCCACTTCAAAAATTCATAAAATATTCTCTGAGTCTCTAAAAATTCCCATTTTAGTTTTAAAAATCCTCAATTAGTAAGACTAGGGCCCATATAAAATTTCATGTCAAAATTCAATCATTAACTTTTTGGCACTATTCACTGCCAGAATTAAATATTCAGAGAAAAAATCTATTAACCTTAGAAAATTATAATTCCTCCTCCATCATACTCAGTGAAATTTTTGAGGTTCATAATATAGTATTTTTGAGACCATCCAGGCACATTTTGAGGCTGTCCTAACTTGACCTCATTTTATCTCCTCATCCACTGGTTTTTAGCCTAAAATGATTTATTAGTTCTGCTAAATTTTTTAATTCATTTTTTTTTCCTATTTTCAGGCTCGTCAAAGTTTTATGACCAATACGCTAGTCATCAAACTCAAAATGATGACCCGCACCGCGAGGAACATTACTTGGGCCCAAAAGGTACTGTTCATAAAACCTTGACTATCGGGCATTACATTGGCTATGACACCCTTTACCCAATCTAATTACTGAACCCCAAATAAGGAGCGATATACAAACTAATTTTTGAACTACTCTTATGGAAAACCATATAAATTAAAACCTTATTAATTAAGATTGAAACATATTTTGCATACATGTAGTTATGAAAATATAGGTTTTCAACAACTATTTTCCAAGCTATACTATTGAGGTCCTCATACCGAAATTTTGGTAGCATAAAGGCTATATTGGGCGCAATCCCAAATAGTAACTTGCATAAAAATAACACTTCTAATATATCTCATCACTACTCCTCATCATCTAGGTCCATCTAACCCTCCAATTCAACTCAACATACTCAATCTCAACATTCTACAAGCCATACATTATCATGTATGCTTATATAATCAAGTTATAATATGCTTTTGAAGAGTTACAAAATTATACATGTTATAGATTTGTCCCAATCCCTCAAATTACACAAGAGTGCCACTATAAGAGTACAACACTGATTATACAAAAAGAAAGCAAAATACAAAAAGAATTATCTCTTGATCCCTTACTGATATTGAGGCTTTGACTCTAATATGATTTCTTTAACCTAGGCATCACAAAATAAAATGATGCTTTAAGCAAATTATTAGTGGTGTAATCAACATAATATGTATGCTCACCATTAATAATGTTATCACGATAAGTAAATTACAGTTATAAATTATGCTCAATAATATAAGTATCATGGCATAGTCAAAATTGCATAATCAAATTATTTCTTCATTCATAAATTGTATTCATATTACCATGTAAGCAAACTCAATTACTCAAGTATTGTTGCACAATCAACCATAAGTTCGTATACATGTATCACATTAAGCAAACATATACAATTGATCATAATAATGTCAACATACACATAATATGTTTATTAATTTGTATTTAACCTTTAATAACTTTCTTTGGCCATACTTAAAAGACAATAATCCAAAATTGGATATCAAGATTACTTCACCTTGATGGCTCTATATATGTGTAGTGGCCCTTATAAGACCTATACAGCTACTACACTAGCCTAATGGTGTACAGTGGCTCTACATACCTATACAACTGTTATGCCAGCCTAGCGATGTATAGTGGCTCTATGAATCTATACGACTATTGCACCAGCCTTATTTATATGTGTAGTCGCTCTATGAACCTATACGACTACTGCACTGGCGTATGATTGTATTAGTGTGTATTGGCCCCACTAGACCAATACGACTGCTACACTAGCCTAAGGGCACCCTAGTGCCCTAGTAGCTACTATCTTTCCCTAGTTGACTAGTCAACCTATCCAATCTAGGTTGTCTAATCTTATCAGGCAATTAACCTTACAATATACCACTTCTATGATTACTTGAATTGAATTATACAAATCTTTAATCAATGCATAATGTCTTGCAAAATAAAACCTTTTTAATTGTTAACCATTTCTATATTCTTGATAATTCATTCTACATGCTTATCATTAACATCATGTTATGTACATCCTCATTTCATACTTTCATGATTATTATCAAAATCATACTTTACCTTCTATGTTAGAGGCAACTGTAGACATTGGGTTTCTAGGGCTCTCATGTTTGGATTACCTAATGATGATGAAAGGACAAAAAATCTTGATAAATAGGGATATTAACATCCAATTCAAAGATCTCAAAGTTTTCTTTAAAAATTTTTCCTTTAAGTTTTTGCCCAACCCAAAAAAATCTCGCAGTGTGACTCGAAATATGAGAAAAACGGGCACCTATAGTGGGTTAAAGGCTTAAGCCTGAGACCCAACACTAACACAGAGGAGGGTGTGAGGGGTGAAGCCCCCCATGGTATGGATTAAAAAAAATCCAAGTTTTGAAAAAAAAAAGGCCGCTTCCATAAAGAAAATGGCTATTTCTATGAAAACGGTCATTTTTGCCAAAATGACTGTTACAAAGGGAAAAACGGCTGTTTTGGAAAAAAGAATGTTTTCTGCCTTGGATTTGTGTACAAATATTGAAAATCAATTTTCTAAAAAAGGGAGGACTTTTCTTGATATTTGTGCAATAAAAACTTAAAAAAGGCTTTCCAAACATATCTAACATATATTGGCCAAATATCTTGCATGCGCTCTTTTAAATATGAGAGAAATAATGTTCAGCTATCTATTGTTCATTATTCAAACCTGGTGGGGGCCTCTGATGTCTCATAGCTAAGCCCTCCTAAGGAAGAGCATATAGACCTCGTGAGTGGGAAGTGATAAGGTTCTTATATGTGTTTGACTTTGTATTCACGAATGTGTATCTTTCTTATTTTCATGCACATATATATAATATTGTAAACTCACATCATTGTGAAAACCTACCATTTTTACCCATGTATAGCCACATTAGTTTTTCACACATATACATATACATACATGTATAAGTAACCTTTTGTCCATACATAACATAGACATCCATATCAATGCCATGCATAAATGTATCAACATAGGCCAAATAGATTTTCATAGGTTTACTCATGCATCCATTAAGTATAAATAGCCTTTTAGACATAGAAATAACATATTTTAACATGCATCATACTAGTCCCTAGTAAATTGAAACATGCATATAATGTCTATCATACATTATGGCTCATTTTATATATACATGCATCATGCTAGTCTATAGATAGTAATGTCATCATAGCATACATCTTCTATCATAGGAAATCATCCATACATGCATACACTTGGCATCCTATCATGTCATGCAGTTATCACACATGACGACCATCTTAGTATATTTTTTATCCATCATGCATCGCACCATATAGAAATCTATCTCATACATCCTCATCTAGTGAATCATGTATATATGCATTCCATAACACTACATAATTCTTAACATCATTATGCATAAGTTATCATGCATCTTCATTTCATGCATTTTAAGTATGCATCTATAGGTTATTCATACCACTATGCAATAGTCACTCATTATGATAGAATCTCATTTTATTTGCAATAGTTATATAATAACCATACATTATTTGTACAACTATTGTATATAATGCCATTTCATGTAGGAGTTGCATATACATATCTTTAGCCTCATTTACTCTTTACCCATTCATTTTACTCATATATGCATCCATGTATCAAGTAAGCCTTTATTCATAATTTAGCATTGCATATCAAGTTGCATACTTGCATTACATTGCATCACACTTATTTCATGCTCATACACTCAAAAAATCATTCACCATCCACATACATTTACATTATAGTGGTCAATCATGCATATATATACATATATCAATAGCATATACATCATCATCTTTTTGGTTAATTAGGTAAGAACATGCATCACACTTATTCATTACTTTTTATGCACAATGCGTATCATATAGTATTGTATACATACATATTACAAGAAGTTATGCATCATAACACACGCATCACTAAATGTGCATTACATTATGCATAATGTACATAAGTAAAAGCTCTCTTTATCAACTATGCATACATAACACATACTTAAGCATATGTAAGAAATGTATCCATGCATTTATATATCATACTGCTTGGATCATACATCATAAACAATATGTTAGGAATCATACATCATGCTAGTTGTTTGTATGTATGTCTTTTAAAGATCATTCTTTTTTGAGACTCACTAACTAATACACTACTTCTTCCCCGTCCAAAGGATCATCTCACTTTTACCCTTAATTATGGCTGATGATCAAGATGCCCTTGTGTCCTAAAAGGAATTAATCATTGCATTGGATCACTTCAGATAAGAAATGCTAGCAATTACCTTAGTGGCATTGGCTAGAAATGCTCTTAAGGCCAAGAAAGGAGATCAAGATGCTCCTCTCACACACAAAGAATTCTTTAAAGCTCTCATAGTTTTTAAGCAAGAAGTATTACAAGTTGTCAATCATGCCGTAGTTGATGCAGTACTTGATATTTATTGTCTTAAGAGCCATAAAATGAAGAAGGAGTATATGAGTAAGAAAAAGCCCCACTTTACTAGACCTAGCTCTACTAACACTCCAAAAATCAATAATGAGGGCCACCTCAACTTGATTAAACCATTGTCATGGCATTTTAAAAGATTGGTACTAGAAGGAAAACTGTAACCACTCCCATTTCGACCAGCTAAAAGTTAAAACAAGCCAGGCTATCACTTTGATCTCTTTTGTGAATATCACTAACACAAAGGTCATCACACAGATGAATGTTGGACTTTTCATGCTGCTATTTAGGAAATCACTACAGAAGAGTGAACCTCACCCACCAGTTTCCTAATTATGACAAATTTTCAAGCCTCTACTTGGACCTTTCTTTTGTGCTTAGAAACATATCTTACAATTCAAAAACTTTACCTTTTATCTTTTCTATGAAATGCTCCTACCTTTATTTCCTTTGTATGATTTTTTGCTATATGATAGCATGCACATTGATAATCATTGCATATGTGACATTAATTCAATTATGACTAGTTTGTCTAATCTTAGCATATGTAAGCATCTTAGATCACATTTCCTATAACTCTTGATAAGAAAAAAAAGAGAGAAAAAGAAGAAAAAAATATAATAACAAAAAAGAGTCTATACCATGTTAAGCTACTAAATTAAAGGAACTTATTAGTTTAAAAGATTAAAAGAAAAGACTAGTAAACAAGCTATGCCCATGGCGTTAAAATTTCAACTTAATCAGCATCTCATAAAATCCTAGCCTAAAAGATCTAAGGAATTTGATACTTCAATAGAGACAAGTACCATTTTGCTCTTGTTACCCATGATATTCCATAACGCCGCTTTATATCAATTTCTAGTTAGCCTTCATGACTAAATAAACCATGGCATCAACTAATCCTGTGGGCATATATGAAGTTTGCTAAAAGCAGTCTATCATTTTTTGGGCTAGACTCTTGATGTAGGCAATCAAAATCATCATAAGAGGGGACTTGATTTTGTAATACCAACTTGGCCTTCAAAAACTTTTTTTCACACCAATGTTAAGTTAAATGCCATTCTTTACTTTCACAATAAAAAAAAGGAGGGGTCTTAAGATAATCATTTCATGCCTTAAAGGCAACCTAAAACTAGTGGCTTTCCCTGAATAACCCTTTACAAATGTTACAAGTTCAAAAATCCTCTTTTTAATAATCGAGAGAAGCTAGCATTACCTATAGAAGTGAAAAGTCTTAAGCAAAGACTCATGCAAAGTTGAGTCATCTCTAATTGCATCAAGGTTATATCAAGCTTAGTAATCCCATTCATTAGCAGGGTAGACACCTTAAAAAAAGAAGAAAAAAGGGAAAAAATAAATTAAAAAAAACTTACTAGTGTGAAAACCTTCCTTCAGGAAGGTGCATTAGGCAAAAGTTAGGCGGCTCACTAGTGTGAAAACCTCTTTTAAGAGGCACATTAGGTAAAAATTAGGGCACAACCTGCTAATGCAAAAACCTCTTTTGAAAGGCACATTAGGCAAAAATTAGGGCAAAGAAAAGACAAAAAAAAGATAAGAGTTTTAACAATCTATAGGGCAGTGGGGGCATCACTGATTAATGACAAAATATCCACCTTGATTCTTGGCAACCATAAATTCTTGCTCCACTCTAGACAAGAACTTTAATTCACTTTCAAATGAAAATGGACACCTTCCCCAAAGACAACCAAAACCCAATGATGAGCCCAAGGAAAGAGTGATCTCAAAGAAAATGTTTTATGCTCAAAAATGCATTTGTAAACACATTCATCAAAAGAGGTATAGTGTGTTCATCATTTATGTGTCTTCATTCAACATATTAGATAAGTGCATTTAACACATGCATCATTCATTCATTATCTGACATGAGATAAACACAAACATGCACTTTTCATTATCATCATTTACACATTTATGCATAAACACTTTATCATCACCAATTCATGCATATACATTTTACTCACACCTTAATGTGTACATACCCTTTCATCCATGTATTTGACTCATGCATTTACATACAAAGGCTCATATTCAATGTTCATTACACATGATTACATATAAGTATTTACATCCCACAAATATACAAATGAAGAAGAAGAGGTTGAGTAAGCATCCCCATGTATTAGTGTCATGCCATATATTACTTGTGAAGGAATTAGGTTTATCTCATGAGCATCACAAACATGTTTACATAGTATAAATAACACATTCA
>CANXYI012148836.1:0-11046 GCA_948208565.1 Hura crepitans | reverse complement strand
ATTATTTTTCAAATTTTAATAAATTGTATGATTTTACTTTTATTAGCAATATTTTGATTAATTTTGTAAATGCAATTATTACATAATATTACTTAAATTTGAGTTAAAAGAAAATAAAAATAATCTAGCCATTTTTTTAAACTATCTTATTTCAACATACAATCATTGACCTAATTATAAAAATTATAGTTAAAAAAACATTTACCTATAAACATAATTTTAATTTTCTTTCAATTTGTAAATTAATTATTTCCTATTTAAAATTAACGTCATTTATAATTGAATATCTTTAATTTTGTTCTAAAAGTAAAATTTCACTTTTTTTAAAAAAAATGAATTAATTCCCTATGTATCCTGCTAAAATATTCATTTATCAATTAAATTTTTGAGTGACTAATTTGTGATTTTTGGACAGATATAGAGATATGAGTAAGTCCATTTTGATCTTTAAAATTAAAAAAAAATTATTTTGGACCTATGACCTCGGTAATGTCGGATATATCCCTTTTAAACTATCCTCATCTTTTTACCATAAGGGTATTATGTCATTTCATAAATTTAACTTAGGTATATATTCAAAATATTCTCTCTATTCTCCTCTTACTACTTACTATCTCACCTGTTATTTCTTTTTATCTATTCTTTTCCTTTTTCTGTAACCATATTTTCTCTCCTTCCCCTTACCCTTTATAGTCAACCTAAATTTCTTCTTCTCAATGTTTGTTTACCTATTTGATTAAATTAAAAATATTAAGACTTCCAATTCTCTTACTAAACATCACCAATAGCATTTCCTATAATTTTGGTTAATTGATCATTGATCTTTCTTTGCTAAAAGCTTATTTTCTATTTAGGAAATAAAAACTTGAAATTTTCTATACTTTTATTCATGATCTATGCATGCTTTTTTTTTTCTCTTTCAAAATGAGAAGATTGTATGATGATCTAAAGTTTTAGAGTGTGAAGTCACAAAGGTGTTTTTATTTTTTTAGTTGTCGTACAAGTGATTTGAAGGATTTTGATTAAAGAATTATTTAGTTTTGTTGACTATCTCATGATTCCAGCACTCGAATTAGAGTAAGTTCAACCTTTTTTTCATTTTTTATATATATTATTCTTATTTTCTACTATTTTTGTTTTATATAGTTAGCTATTGATTTCTTGGTCATTTAATTTTGGATTTTCATCATGTATGTTTGGCTTTAAAGGAGTAGTAAAAGATCCTTCTTTGCAAGCTTTGGTTTTGAAATTATGAAAAGAAAATTTTTCTTTGTAAGCTTTGAGTTTGAAGGAATAGCAAGAGGTAATTTCTTTTTGATTTTGAAATTTTAATTTTTCTTGCTTTTTAAGTTTGATTTATACTTATTCTCTCACTATTTTGAAAAACTTTGTACTTTCTATTGTTAATATTTTGTATTGGTATTCAATGTTGTGTTAGCTTTTAGTGTCGTTGGTATTATTATTCTAGAGTGTTGCAAATCCTAGTATATATATATACACACACACACACACACACTTTTACAAATAGTTTCATTTGGTCTTATTGTAAGAGAAAAATTACTATCAACCTTTTATACTAGGATGGCTCTATATTATCTTTGATTTCCACATGCATGTTGATCTACTTGTGTAATGTCCTGAAAATCACGACTTTTATGAATAGTACTTTTCAAGATGAATAGTGTTTCTCAAAGCTCGAGTCACACTAATTGGACCAATGAAAAGTATTAATTATAAAAGAATTTTAGGCAAATTTTAGAGTCTATTTGAAGTCATTAAGGTGGTTAAAAATGCAAAAGAATATTTTTATGGTAGTGTAATGTGAATAGTGCCATAAACGAGCTGAACCATAAAATCATTCAATTTTTGCTCAAAATAATTCGGGATCAATACAACCTGATACTTAAAATTTTTAAATAATTTGTTGGAGCTAGAATTGGAATTTTTAAATATCGAAAAGTATTTTTACTAACTTAGGCAAATGTATTAAATTACATTTTTATCGAGTTTTTACCATTTTGAATGCGGGTTTTTGCAGGGTTCAAGGATTATATTTTAAAAGTTTATTGGGTTTTTAAGAGGTGCTAAATGAGGTTAAAATGATGAAAATGGATTTTTAAGGAAAGGAATTTTGGTGACTATTGTTCTTAGACCAAATTAATCATGGCTTTAGATTTAAAAACATATAAAATGGTCAAACCACTAAAAGCAGTTGCTAACTCCTTTTTTTACCCTTCCATTGTCGATGACAACCACCAAGAGTAAGCCTTCCATTTTTCTTCTTCCTCTACCAAATTAATCTTAATCAAACACCTTTAAACCTTGAATCAACATGGATTAAGTAAGCTTATGGTGTTAGAAGCCTTGGAGAAAGCTTTTATGAAGAGAAATTGAGTTTTTAAGGTATGGATAAATAATGACATATTTTTTATTCAAAGGTTTTTATTTGGGTTTAACATTTTTTTCAAGGCCCTACAGGTGCCTAACAATGTGTATATATATTTATTTTATTTTTAGACTTATATTAGATTTATTAAGGATTTTCTAAAATGAGCCTATAATTATGTGTGCAGAGAAAGAGAGAACAGGTGGTTCGAAAGAGAAAGAAAAGGTGTAATCGTGTCATTTCAGTGTATTTCATTTTTGGTATGTGAATCCAACTAAATATATGTTTGAACATTTAATTTTAATGGTATTTATCATGATATGGTGCTATGTAATTAATGCTTAATATGTATAATTAATATGTTGTTATGTATGAAATATGTATGTGTGAAAATGTTGTGTTTTGGAGTGAATTATGAATGAATAGAATGAGGTGTGATGTTGGTGTATGGTCAAAACATGCTATGGGAATTTATGTGTGTTTATGGTTCAATTGTGTTAGGAATAATGATAGTTTAATAGGTAGAGATAAGTGGTTAATGATTATAAGCATAATATAATGTTTTGATGTATTTTTTGAGCTTGTGTATGTAGTGGCCGAAATCTTCAATTGCCTTAATTCCAAATCATGAGTTTAGGTGGAATGAAATGTGTCTTAGGTTGTGTTTGTTGTGGTTAATTACATGTAATTCATGAGTTGCTTAATGGACAATTTATGGTTGTGATGTTGGCTAGAAGGTTAAAGCTTGAAAATGTTATGTTGATTTTGTTTATTATGGATATGTGTATAATTATGTGAGAATGTGTATGTGGAGATTTTTATTGTTGGCATGGCTTGTGCATTCTTTTAACATTTTGGATATTTTAGGATTTCCATAAGCAACACATATAGATATATGAGATAACATATATGCAATTATATGTATCATCTTAGACTATATAGGTAATTATGATAAATTTGTAATATATGTATAAATGATTTGGTCATATAATGAATACTTAAAAATTCCTATGCTTTTAGACAACCTAGGTTAGATAGGTTGATTGATCAACTAGGGAAATAGAGCAGCCGCTAGGTGCCTTTAGGTGTATTTATATTGGGTGCCTTTGGGTACAACTATCTTAAGTGCCTACAGGTACATTTATCTTAGGCCTCTGGGCATTATCTTAGGCTTTCGGGTATTATGTCTTCCTATTATCCAGTTTGGTTTGTTGTCTTATAGGTATAAGCATATAAATCTTATTAAAATCTGTAAAGGCTAATTTTTTTTATTAGATACATTGAAACTTTCTTTTAAATTCTTGTTATGCTAATTGCTTTAAAACATTAAATTAATATCATAGTTACATGTAAGATGTAATTATTAAGCTATGTTAATGTAGTTACGATATATGTTTTTATCTTATTGCCATTTTCATAAAGATGTGAATTATATGTATTGCATTTTGCATGACCTAAACCATATATTATGTTAGATTCACCACTAAATGAAAGCTTAGCGCATCATGTTTGTTTTTGCAATGCATAAGTTAAAGGAACATAGATTAAAGTCAAAGCCTTATTACCACAGGAGATAAAATAAACTACTGTTTTGGGGTATTTAGATTTCTTTTATTTAATTTTTGGTGATGTAATTAGTAGATAGAACTTTTGTGTAAAATGAGGGATTGGGCCTAATCTATAATATGTAATTATGTTTTGTAGAACTTATTACACCAACATTTCATTTCTTTTTCTTTAAAAGTTTCCACAAGATTGTATGACTTGTATGATATCTTTTCTTTATACATGCTTTTAGAATGTTTCCTTTTGATGTATTATTATAGGGTCAGATGGACCCATGAATTGCTGGAATGAAATGAGAATTTATAAAAGTGCCTAATTTTGACATGTTACTATTTCGGATAGTGTCTCGGTATAACTGTTATGCTATTGAATTTTTGACACAGAGACCCCATTAGTAATCCTAAAACTGGTTTTTTATAATTTATATTTTCATCACATTAAACATGTGTAGTATGTTTTTATAAGAAGAAAGGTTTGAATTTCTTTTATAGGCTTTTACATAGTTTAGTTTAGATATCAATAGTTAGTTGTTACTTATTCAGATTTGGTGTACAGAATGGGTAAAGGGTGTCACATTTGTTGGTATCAGAGTTTCTAATTTAGGCATTCCTCTATACCTATAGATTATGTAAGAGTGCTATAGGGGTTAAAAAGTGTACATAACTAGATTATACATATTGAGGCTTATAATATATTTCTTTCGCCTATAGATTTGAGGATAAGCCAAAGTACACCTCGAGATGATAAAGAGGTTGAGAGATATACTTCGACTATTATGGTACAAAGAGCTGCCAGGGCTGAGTCTATGACATTTAGTGATACTAGGCAAGTAGCATAAGGACCACATGAGTAGCCTATTTGGTTTGAGCAGATGATGGAATCAATAAAATAAGCATATATTGCTACTACTACTATTGTTGTTGCTACAATTCATCTTGTCGTACCTCTACTAGCTCAACTAGAACATCAGCTTATACAAAAGACTTACCTAAAGAGGATGATAGAGATGAAGTTGAGTGCTTTAAAAGAGAGGAATAGAAGGGATCTAGTAGAGCTAAGTATTGGCTAGATAAGACATTATGGATTATGCAGTAGTTAAGATGTGCTAAGGAGGTGTATGCAGATTGTGCCACTTTCATGTTGTTAGAAGAAGCTTTTAAGTAGTGGGAGACTATTACAAAGTATAAGGCTTTAGAGGATCTGACATGGGAGTTCTGCTTCAGAGGATCTGACATGGGAGTTCTTTCTCCAAGAATTCAAGAAAAATTTTATCATAAAGCATTACCTAGATCTGAAAAGACAAGAATTTATGGATCTAAAGTAGAGGAATAGAACAGTATTAGAGTATGAGAAGGTGTTCGCCAAGCTTAATAGGTATGCTAGGGTGGTTGTTGCAATAGAAGAAGATTATTCTAAGAGGTTTGAGATAAGGTTGAACCGTGACATTATACTTCATATTCTTTCCATAAAGATTCGAGATTTTTCTACTTTGGTTGCCATATGCCAATCAGTAGAGTTAGTCCACAAGTTGTAGGAGAAAAGAGATAGCTTCCACAAGAAAAGGTCTTTTAGATAAGGTTACGGCAGTTCAGTATTTGCATATGACAAGAGATAGAAGAGTGACCAATCCAAGCAATAATAGACTCAAAAATAAGATCAGACTCAGAAGTTAGGGCAAGGATCTAGAGCACAGTCTAGATAGTGGACTCACACTTTAGGTGCTCTAAGATTTACAACTGGTAGTACTCCATGGCTTTAATATGAGCACTATAATAAGAAGCATCAGGGTACATGCTGGAAGACTATACTAAGAGTATGTTGGGGTTGTGGCTCCAAAGGTCACTTACGGAGGGATTATCCTAAGAAGCTTGCAGATTCTTCTCAGAGGAGAGATAAAAAAGATATAAGAGATCGAACTAAGGGCAAACAAAAGGACAAGTTAGAGAGCAAAGCTTTAGCCAGGTAATATGCTATCTAGGCTAGAGAGGATGTCAACGCACTAGATGTTATAGCGAGTACTTTTCAACTCTTTAATTTACTTGCTTCAGCACTTATAGACCCAAGGTCTACACACTTTTATATCTACACTGCACAGGCTTTAAATCGGGTTTTAGTGTTAGACAAGCTTGATATTGAAATTGTGGTTAGTAATTTGATAGGCCAATAAGTTGTTGTTGATAAAGTTTATAGAGATTATCTTTTGTTAATACAAGGGTATTCTTTTTTTGCCAACCTCATTGAGTTGCCTTTCCACAAGTTTGATATAATCTTAGGTATAGATTGGTTTTTTGAGTATCATGCAGCCATAAACTATAGGAAGAAGTAGACTATGCTTTAAGCTAGTGATGGCATAGAAGTAATAGTTATAAGTGAAAGGTCAGACTATATACCTAATGTGATTTCAACTGTGGTAGGAAAAAAGTTGATAAAGAAAGGTTTTCGATTGTATTTGGCTCATGTGATCGACACTAGAAAGGAAGAGCCTGATGCAAGTAAGATACCAGTTATGTCAAAGTTTGAAGATGTTTTTCTAGAAGAGATACCTTGGTTACCATTCGAAAAGGAGTTAGAGTTTGGTATTGATGTGTTGCCAAGCACAACACCAATTTCTATAGCTCTATACAGGATGACTCTTATATAGTTAAAAGAGTTGAAGTTGAAATTGCATAAGCTTCTGGATAAGGGTTTTATTAGATGGAGTGTTTCACCTTGGAGAGCACTGGTTCTATTTGTGTAACATCCAAGGCTATTTGGATAAGTCATTATTATTTAAACATATAGTCGGGACAAATTGAAGTAATTAATTATTAGGTGATGTAATAGAAAATTATTTACAGTTATGAGTAGGATTGGAGAATTAAATAAATTCTTAAATAAGAGAGATAAATTAATTACTAGATGAATGCAATACACACACACACACGCATACATACACACACACACATACATATATATTTAAATGAAGAAAATAATAATTTAAAAAAATAAAATGAATATAAATAAATAAATAAAAATAGAAATAATAGTTAGAATTAGTATAATATGTGTACTATATTAGAATAGGGAAGAGATATAAAAGTAAGTCAAAAGAGGAGGAACTCAAGGCATAAGTGAAAAAGAAAAAAAAGAGAAAAGGTTGGTTCAATTTTAGAAGGCAAAATAAAAGGAAAAAAAAAAGAAAAGAGAATATTTTTTCCAAAAAGTATAAAACAAGTTCAGCTCAATTGAGAGGAAAAAATGCCACTGCAAGTGCCATAAGCTATTGTCATTACTGTTGTTTGTGAATGGAATTTTTGTAGCAATAAGCATTCAATAGTGAGCAACAATGCTAATAGCAAGAGGTGAATCTAAGCATTACTATAGAGGAGGAAATTAGCAATGGAGCAAGCCAATTTTAGCTAGGGCTAGGAATTTTTGAATGGGAACTAGACTATGATAGAGGGAATAAGTAGATGGTAGCTAGCAGTTTCTACAACTACTACAATGTTAGAGCGAGTTGTCGCTACTTCTAGCATGTCTAAGGCATATCAACTACTAGCTACATATAGTGAGTGCTATGATAGTAACTACAGTAGAGATGCCATTATAACTAAAACAACAGAAAAGGATATTAAAGGATCGAAAAGGTTATGCTTCATCATTTTTAGCTTGCTGCAAATTAACTAGTAAGGACCTTATTCCTTTCTTATTTTCTTGACTTTGCTAATTGATAAAAGTATAGAGTCGAAAGTAAAAGGAAATGGGAATCGAATTTATTTAGTTTTGCTAAAACTATGTGATTATTGAATTTGTACATCAACTGAGATGGTGCAATTGAAAAAAGGGTATGCTGAAAAGGGGTGATATGGGATGAGCTGTGTAGGGAACTAGTTGACGAATTTGAAAGAGAAATGAGATAGTCTAGCCATTAATTAGGTAGTAATCAAACAACTAAATGGTACCTTTAAACATTTCATAATGCTACAGCCTGGTCTTGAAATTTGCAAGTAATAGCTATTGTTCTTAAGGCACTGACATGGATATTTAAGTTAAACCATAAGCTATGAAATCTTACTGAATTAGATATGTTCCTGTGTTTATGTATTCATAGGTAGTTTAAAAGGGTTTTTCTTTCAATAATAGAGTTACTGTTATTTTTCCAATGGAAAGAGAGTTATGGCTAAGATATTAAGAGAAAAATAAAAGCTTAAAGTTGTTAAATAGTTTAGAGTATAAAAGGAAGGGCCAAGTATATTAAACTATATTTCTATGAGTACATACAAGCATAATTACATGAACTATAACATCATGGAAGTATATAACACATGAAGGGAATGGGTAAGTATTCCAGTGACTCTTTACTATCATAAGTAGTGTTCTTAGTATAATGAAGTTATGATTATAAACTAAAAATATACTATTAGTTGTAGATAAGCACTTAATTGATAAACACACTTAAGTATGTTATACAAGTATAACCTTATAAGTATAAAAGCTAAGGAATGTCATGGGAAACAAGCAGTTAGTTAAGGTTGTAAACCTTGAGATGAGATAACAATAGTAAGAATTAGACCTGTATAGGCATGATTCAAACACCCCTTAATGAATATAGATAAGATAGTCTTGTAATCTAATGTTCATGTAAGAATGTTGTAATATGTAAAATAGTTAAGTAATAAGTGTAGGTTACGCGACCATTCTATTAAATGTGTGTTAGTTATGCATAAGACTATTTTACAAGTGTGCATTAAGGTATTTTTATGATTCTAACTCATATGAATATGCCAGTTTATAGTAGTAAATGTGTCAGTAGACTATTAAAGTTATAATTGATGTGATTTTCTAATTATATCACTAAGTATAATCAAGGCAATGTTCCATAACCATTAGGTTGGGTATTAGGTTTTATTATTAAACATAAATGGCTCAAGTACTGACCTTTAACATGTGTAGCTTTATTAAATAATAGACATTATAATGTTATGTGAGTATTCATAAAGCGAGCATGAATGATGTAATGTATATAGGATGGCATTAGTACTTGTGATAAGATACATAGCCATGCATTTATGTTATGTATCACTGAATGATGTATGCACCTGTATAGATAGACTAAGATGTGTTAATGGCACTTCATAAGCCTTTCATTAAAACGCAAAGTAATTTGGAATCTAAACATGCATATATAATGTGAATGATGATTATAAGTATGTGTGATCATAAGTGCAAGATTCAATTAAGTCATTTTAGCCATGTATCAAATTTTGGTAACACTTCAACTAGCATAGTGCAAAATAGAAACTAATTAAATATCATAATATTCTTAACACTCACCCTTAGGTACACACATATTCAAGACTATTAAAGGATAGTGGTAATTAACAATTGTACCCATTTAACAATTACATGAAAAGAAAGTACAAAGATGTGTAAACATTAATGAGGAAATGAATAAAGCCTAGGTAATAAATGATTATAACTTAGGATAATATAGACTTGGCATGCTAGAGTAGGGATTGTAATACTACAGGATATTAGATATGCCTTTATCAGTTATTAGTTTGGCATCATATATGCCTTCATCAATTAACAGCTTGGCATCAGATATGCCTTCATCAGTTAATAGCTTGGTATTAGATATGCTTCTATCAGTTATCAGATTTGGTGATGACTTAGTCACACCTTTAGTTTTCCCATTTATCCTTCCTCAATAGGAGTTCTATCTATATATTATCTATGGCTATTTTATCCAAATGATCAAAAGTAAGTTTAAGGAGTAACTTACATGCTTGTATGATTACATGTTATGATATGTTTGTGAAATTTATGAGATTGTGTAACCATGCATGGAGCTTGTTAGCTTCAACCATCTTGGAGATCATGATGAGCACTCTTATAGGTGCAGAATTGATTTTAGCATTGTAAAGCTTTCAGCTAGCCTACAATACAAACTTTAAAGCTTAATCATACTATAAAAGTTAATAGCCGTAACAAAATAGTTAAATAAAGGTATAACTCGGCTAATGCAATAAAACTGGTAAGTTAAAATTATAGTGGAGTTTTAGATTTGTTTCATGTGTGGATAAATATGTTACTTGCTATGACAAAGAATTTATTTAGAGTTGAGCCATACTGTGATTATAAATAATAACCCATTACATACCCTAGGCTTGGGGAAGGGAAACTATTTATATGTATGGAGTGATTTTTCAATGGCATATCATAAGATAAAATGGCTAAGACGAGTCATAATCTATTGTGTTATTTGCTCACATTATGTGACACATTAATATAGCACACTATAACCCATATTAAGGTCCCAGCTATATAAACGTACTTAATGATGTGCAGTTATTAGAGAAAAGTGCAAAGCTAAATATATAACCCCTACTAGTTTGTTATAACCTAGGGTAAACATATGAGAATAATTAAAATAGAATGAATCCCTATTAAAATATTATAACTAATAGTTAGTGAGCTCAACACACTAGAATATGGTATAGACTTAAAGTGAACACCTTAGTAAGTCCTCTTACATGGAAATTTAAGAGTGGTGCATAATAGAAAAAGACAATTGATAGTAATCATAGCCAAATGCATATGCATTTCTATAGTACATGAGATCTATGTGACACGTTAAGGATTACATGACATTAAACAAGAATAGAACCTTTATCCACATGTAACTAATGTTCATTTATTAGGAATATGCTTGACATGATAATAGAAGCTAAGAAAAAAGGGACTAATAGTGACATGCCTTTAGGACTCCCAGTGAAGAGTACTCAAGATCTATAAGTGAGGTTAACCTATGATTTTGTTATGTACTCAAGTATGTATTCAAACTATAACCAAGATAACATAGTAGGGCACTTATATTCACCTTTTTAAGATAGAACACTAACATAGCTTTTGTCTGATGCGTAGATTATGGGAGAATGCTAAGAAAGACATAGGATACAGTGTAGACTCCTTTTACCAAGAATCAAAATATGTCATCATATACAACAGATAGTCCATACAAAATAGACAAATGTCATATAACTATATATGTATATATGTATGACAAGAGTGGTGTATTCCTAAATTTTTATGCTTGTGCGTACATAGCATGC
>CANXYI012148820.1:0-10214 GCA_948208565.1 Hura crepitans | reverse complement strand
ACGAGGGACCTAAAGAAATATTTTTTTACACAATGTATAAACTAAATTCTTATTTGTTTTTTTTTAGAAAAACATTCAACACTATCCTCAAAAATTTTGAGACTATAGCTACTAAAACATTCCACCTCGAACCAATTTTATTTCTCTTTTATTTCTCATAGAGCCATAGAAGAATGGAAGTTTCTTTTAGAAAAAGAGAGCCTTCTATTTCTAGTTCTAGTAAAGCAATCTCAAAATAAAAATTAAAAAAACTAGGCGAAGAATATAGATAGCAGAGATGGTGATTTGGCTAAAATTAAAAGAAGGAAAGAGAGAAACTAGCACGAAGGCAATGATTATGGCAGCAAAAAAGGAATTGGATTAAAAGAAATCACAGTAGGAGGAGCAGTGAGGAACCAGCATAAAGTAAAGAAATTGAGCCTAGGAATCAAAGGATCACATAAAAGTTTTGAAATGGGTACTACAGTAGCATGGAAAAATGAAAAGAGGTAAAGAAAGAAGAGGATCTTCGCTACTACATGTAGCAGATGCAAATGTTGGCGCATCACAGTGTTGCTATTGTAGATGTTGTACACAGACAATAGGCTACATCATGATGTTGAGGGACTGCGAGCATATGTTCACTTCATAGTGAAAGAGGGAAATCTAGAGGGTGGTGAGATTAGTAGCAATAACTCAAAATGTCAAGGAAGCTATTCTTAGTAAGAACAAAGTGGTTTGGGTCTAGAAATAGATTAATTTTATTCTGGAATTTATAGATACAAGTCAAAAGACCTTTTGTTAGGTGCATCGGGTTATTTAGTGATGACAATGATGGATTGTAGCCAAAATTCAATAGCATAAGGAGGTGCAAATACCATTGTAACAATAGCTGGTAGTGTTAACGAGAGGTACGCAGGACATCTTACTATGCTTTCTAACCCGCAATAGCAAAAAATAAGAGGGATAGGGCAATATCACAAAATTAAAATACTAGATTATTCACTATCATGCGAAGCCACGATTAGCAATAGCAGCGTCTAAAATTTAGTAGGGATCGAGTCACAAGAGCTGTTTGGAATAACTACTAGACTACTAAGCTAAATTGGGAAAATGCAACAATGCAAATGCAGAATGGTGAACAGTTTGTGCTGCAATACACCTAAAAATCATAACAACCACAATGGAAGGAAAAAAAGGGAGAACAACAGTAAAGCCTCACTATACAAAGGCAAAGGTAGCATAGGTCATACCTCAGTAGTAGATAAGAAAGGAAAAGGGAACTAAGTCAACTTGAAAAGAAAAGGCAAAGGCAGTGACATGAACAGTGGAGGAACCATAAGCTATGTACTCCCTTATCTCCTAATTCCAATGAAAGTAGGATTTTGAGATGCTATTTTATTAAATTAAGTAACCTAGATAGTATTTCTTTGCTCAATTCATTGCTATACTTACTTTTATGTTCATGCATTAGTCATATCCATTTTAACACAATTTACTGAAATGGTGGGTGTATTAGTTACATGAGTTAAGATGTGATTTGAGATTTGGTTTTAGTAATTAGACATTATCTAATGTTAAGCAGCTATTCATATAAGTTGAAACCAGACACATACTCATTTTGCTTTTGTATTTCTTAAGTAAGTCTTGAATCTAGTTTGTCACTAAATTACATAATTTAGGAAAAGAAAAAAGGAGTGAGATTCCATAGCTTAAGGACCACTAAGGTTCCTATATGGATATGGATAGCATCTTAGGTATTATAGGTATATCAATTGTGCATTTATAAAGTTTAGTGTACGTTACTAGGGAATAAATTGAACTAAGATAGGGGAATAAAAGGGTAATGTATAAGATGTAATTGTGAAACTGGTGATATGTATGGGTTATTCTAGATTCATGGACTAAGAGATTTCTCAAGAAAGGGCCTTCTATGTTAGAAGCTATCAATACTACTAACCATAAGAGTGATAATGCCCCATGTAAACTAGACTCCTCACAAACTAGCATCTTTAAATGGACACCAAGTAAAGTATGGCTATTGATAATACAACCAGATCTAGAGAGTAATTATTAAACCTAACCCCAATAATCATTAGGGAAAAGTAGTTAATTATCATTGAGTGCAAGTAAGTAAATATTATTAAATAACTAGTTTCTAGTACCTCACTATAACATGTTTTATGAGCAAACATATTTTATGAATTCAAGTGATTATGTATCCAATATTATAAATTGTATCACACATACATTTAGATGGTTTTGCATGAGCAAAGTATTGATAATAATTATACTTAGACCATATATTATACCAACTATGCACTAGTTGTAATACATACTTATTGTGCATGACATCTTGAATATGTGAGCTAAGGTAGATACATACTCTTGCAAGTTAATAATCGTTAGACATGAAAAAGTAAGGCAAATTCTAAAGCACGTAAACTTAGGGTATAGTATGACATAAGGATATGTATCTAATAGATATAAGTGGGAAGTCCCTTTAACTATATTTAGAAGAGGAACCTTAGTAGATATGATACCAAAGTAATATTTATTGCATGTGTACTCTAGAATAATTGCTTGTAATAGTAGTTCATATTCAAATTTACAATGCATGCTTTAAATAGTATAATAGTGTTCTTGGATTAGAACTTTTGCACATGAGTGAATTGCCATGTTGAGGTGATAGATTAAATGGTTTGCCAATGATAATAATAACCATGAGTTATAGGATCAGCATGAATGTTACAACATGATTTATAGAAACAACATATAAGTTGCATTATGATTATAGAACCAGTATATATGTTATGATTTCTTGCATAATCACATATAGTAGTTTAAATATCTCAGTTAATCTAGTCAACATAAATATTAAGGAACAATTTCAGCTACTTAAGAATATTAAGTAAAGAATAATGGTTCTTTGAACATTACAATGCTATCAGTTACAAAGTCAGTATTAAATAAAAATACATTAAATCAGGCAAATCATAAACTTATAATATAATAAGGTCAAAGACACTAGTACACTTAAGTTCAAGCAATGTAAAGTTCAAAACTGAGAGCCTAGGGTAAACTCTTCAGAATCTAGGTTAAGGTAGCTTTGGCATGCCAGGGTTGGATTAATATACAGATCTAAAATAGCTTTCAACTTGAATCAATTCCATATGAGCTATTTACAGTGATAATGGCCAAGGCCACTAGCATTTATCAGCTTATCAGTTATCTATCAGCTTACAAGGGTGGCAGGGTAATGGGAAAACCCTTTTTGTCAACACTTTTCAGCTTACAGCTTTATCAATCCTATCCACCCTACCCGTGGCTCTGGATAGTCTCAACAAACTAGATTTTTAATAAAAACTAATAAATTTAACTCAGAACATAGATAACTAGTATTACTTATAAATTGAACTATAATAGTAAATACACCAGCATCCAGTTAGTAATATGAGTAAGTCATAAGCTAATGTAAATATGGATAAAACATCTCTGGAATGCATTATACTTTTATTATATCAGATTTATATGTTTCAATTTATAGGTTTAGCCAATTAAACATGCTCAGTTATTTCACCTACATGACATGGTAAGCAAAACACATATAACCAATTTACATATGAGACAGGGTAAGATCCATCTATTAGTTTAAAATTTAGTGTACATGCATATAGTAGGTAGCATCAATAGCATACCTTTCTCTTTGTCTTTTCAAATAGATTAATTTGATTTTTAGTTGAATTATTATAGTGTGAGACATTGACATATTGGAGTACCATTGAGTGCATTTTGCTAAGCACGTTGGTTTTGCCTTATGCAGGTTTTAGAGATATAAAAATGTCATGTAAAACCTCAGTTACACTAGAAGCACCAGAACAAGCATCAAGATCCCAATCTATCAGAATTGGTTGTATATATAGTTCTTTTTTATTTTTAAAGTATCTAGTGTTTAGAATGGCATGTACAGACTATTTAATCAAGAATGTATATATATAAGTAATGTAATCTAAGGCATGTGCAAATAAGGTAGTTTGAATGTGTTTTAGTTCATAGATCTAATGTATTGTGAAAGTCATATGAGTTAAGATACATGGAGATGTAGGAGTCCAACTAAGTTGATTGCATGATAGCAGGTTGACATGTACAAAAACTAGGTAAGATAAACCTTATTTGACATCGTCTTTTAAGGAAAAGTCTTTAGTTGTGTCTTTGAGTTGTCATAAGGCGTGACAAACTTACAAATGTGATGTTGTAGTATTGATGCAGTTGTTTGATGTTATTATAGTTAGGTGATGATTTGAGGATTGATTTTAATGATTATACTATCTATATATGTGCTTTTCTATAGGAAAATTTTTGGTAAGATGTCCATACAACCATTATGTTGCCAGAATTTAGTCTCAAACTATCCCTTAGTAAACCAGATTTTTATAGAATGATATAGCTAACAACCAAGTTTAACTAGAACCCTTCTTGGAAACCCATTAAAGGGGATCATTAGCATCTAATTTAAGCATAAGCTCACTTGTAACACCCTATCTTATAGATAATCAATGGTATCTAAGGAAGAGGTGTTACAATAACCTCACAACATCATTAGATACACTTAACACACAAATATTACAAAATAAGTAAATATGTACATAACATACCGACATGAACATTTTGGCCACCTATTGGTTGCTACACCATTCATTTCCTTCTCACATATTCATTATGCATACTAAACCCATACATTTCACACGATGTATGCCATAAACATTTTAACCCACATTCATTCTAATTACATCACATAAATTACATATACATTCAAATGCATAATAAAACCAATTTTTGGCTATAAGGAATGTACATTCACACTCTCATTTTCATCATCATTCACACATCAAAAGACATATAACAATTATGGCATTATCATTAATTCATAACATTTACTCATAAACTCATAATTTCACATAACCATAAGTTCACATACATACACTTTTGCTTAGGGCATGCATAATTAAAACATCTTATATCGATTACACTTACTTTACGAGTCAAAATGCAGACACAGGGCTTGATTATGCCTTCTCCTTCCCTTTGTCATTCCGTTTGTCGCCCTGCTTAACCGTAAAATATAGATTCATTTCATTAAAATCCATATAAAATCATATGGTCGCTAAAAATAGAAATCGATCACATAGAAATACTTTTGGGCACTAAAGGAACATAAAAAAATGTCAGAGTTCAGAAAAAGTTACCCGAATGAAAAATGGGTACTATTTATTGAGGCAAAAAATCGAGCTTTCTACTCGATATTTCCACAAAATTCCACTTCACACAATTTCAAGAGACCACTAAAGGGCTACCATTTAATTTTTGTAAATCAAATCAGCTTAAATTAGAGCTTTGAAGAATCACAAATGGTGATTCTTCTCTAAGAATGGCATCAGCTGGAAAGAAGAGGAGGAGAGGGTGTGTTTTTCACTATTCATTCTTTGACCATGTGTAAAAATGTTGACTTGTATATATGTGTGTAGATTTATGAAATTAATTATTTCCCCTCTTCTTCCATTATTTTAAAATATTACTCACTTTTTTTCCTCAAATTTTTATATAAAAATTAAATTAATTAATTTCTTATAACTCTTTAAAAATTAGAGCTCAAAAATTACAAAAAATTGAATTAAAATGCCAAATTTCATGTAACCCAATTTTAGTAAAAATACTTCCCGATCTCCGAAAATTTTGATTCCAATGCCACTAGACTTGATGGAATTTTTGAGTATCTGGTTGTATAGGTTTTAGAATTTTTTGAGCAAATTTGAAAATTATTTACAATTCAGCTTTGCCTTGGTCACTATTCCCAAGACACTATCATAAAAACTTTCATAACATTTTTAACCAAACAAATGAACTCCGATTATTTTCAAACTTTGCCCAAAATTATTTTATGACTAATACTTTCATCTAATAACTTCAGTGCATCCCAAGTCTCGAGAGCACTATTAATCCTAGGAAAGTACTATTCATAAAATTGAGATTTTTTTTGGCATTACATTCTTCCCCTCTTTGACCTTACTTATCATATGCACTAGTTGTTTATCTCGTATCTATACTCCTTTCACTTGTTGTTTCAAATCAGGTTTCACTTGCAGTTCAGCTAAGATTGCATCATTCTCCGTATATTTCATGCTTGCATTCATGGATTTCATGGTAGTGATGAACTTCTGACTCAGAGCATCCACTACCACATTGACTTTTCCCTAATGGTAGTCAATTAGATAGTTATAATCTTGTATAGACTCCATCCAGCATTGTTGCCTCAAATTTAATTCTTTCTATATAGGGAGGTATTTCAAACTTTTATGGTAACTGTAGATATAACACCTTTCACCATATAATTCCTCCAAACTTTCAATGCAAATACATGTGACTTCAACTGCCTCGAAGCATAAACGCATCGCTATAAATCACAAAGTCTTTCCCCTGTTTAGGTTGAGTGAGAATAGGAGCTTCGATTAATATTTCCTTTAGTCTATCAAAACTTGCTTGGCACCTATCATCCCATAAAAACTTCACATCTTTTTGTAGCAACCTAGTCAATGGAGCTGCAATCATAGAGAACCCTTCCACAAATCTCTTGTAGTAGCCAACCAATCCTAGGAAGCTTTGAATCTCAGTCACATTCTTAGAAGGTTTCTACTCTAACACAAATCTAACTTTGCTTAAGTTAACTCGGATACCTTCTGTTGATGCAATGTGGCCTAAAAAGGCTATTTCCTTTGGTTAAAACTCACACTTACTTAGTTTAGCATATAATTACTTCTCTTTCAAGGTCTGTAACACTATTCATAGATGTTATTCAAATTCCTCTTGACTCTTGGCATACCAAAATGTCATCAATAAATACTACTACAAACTAGTCTAGGTAGGGTTTAAAAATCCTATTCATTAGGTCCATGAAGGTGGTAGGTGCATTAATGAGTCCAAATGGCATCACTAAGAACTCATAATGCCTATATCTAGTGTAGAAAAAAGTTTTCAGAATATTAGCTTCCATAATCTACAATTGATGATACCCCGATCTCAAATCTACCTTGGAAAACACAATGGCACCCCTAAGTTGGCCAAATAGGTCGTCAATTCTAGGCAATAAGTACTTATTTTTTACTATCACCTTGTTCAATTGTCTATAATTGATACATAATTGAAGTGACCCATCTTTCTTTTTTACAAATAACATGGGTGCTCCCTAAGGTGAAATGCTCAACCTAATAAAGCCTTTATCTAACAGTTCCTATAACTAAACCTTCAACTCTTTCAATTCTATAGGTGCCATCCGGTATAGAGTAATAGACTATCACACTCTACCCAATTGGGTTGCTCACCAAGATGTCTATATCTATAGGTTCCATTTCTAATCCTTTATATTATGCTTATGCAGTATAAATGTAAGAGTGTGGATCCTAGATCTATCAAAGCCAAAAAAAGTACATCAAATAAAGAGAATGTACCAATAATCACATCTAACACCTCAACTTCCTCATGTGCTTGAATGGCATGTTGATAAGCTAGGGCTCATGTCTCTAATCACGTCCTCTGGCTAGGGCATAGCTTATCGTTCTTGCATCTTTTTGTCCTCTGCTAGGTGCTGGGGAGGAGGCCTATAACTAGGTGTCATTAGTTTGCTTCTTCGAACAATCCCTCTAATAATGGTCTCTAGCTCTATACATGAAGTATTCTCCTTACCTCGTCTGCCAACATGATCCCTAATGCTTTCTACTACATGTCTCATATACTAGTAGTGCAGTCCTTACTATGGACACTAGGGCACTGGAGGCCTGTTGTAGAGGTCGAGGCTTACATTGAGAAGCCTAACCTGACCTTTATGCTTGTCTTTGCCTCTGGGACTACTATATAGTCTGGACTTTTTTTGCTTCTTGCCTGCCCTAGGTGCTAAGCTAGTCTAGCCAACAATGAATGGTCTTTGCTTTTGGAAAAGGTCTCTCTTCTCTTTTACTATCTCTTCTATGGCATATGTTACTGATACTAATGCCAAAAACTCTTAAATCTGAGTAGTGGCAATCTACATCGACAATTTCACATTGAGGCCCTTTTCAAACCTATGACATCACTCCTCCTCTATGGGTACAAACTCCTTGGCATACTGCTCAGTCTCGCAAAATCTTTTTCATACTCTGATACAAATCTTTGTCCCTACTTTAAATCTAGGAACTCCTACCTCTTTTTATCCTTATAAGACTCAAGTATATATCTCTTCCTGAACTCTTGAAGGAAAAACTCCCATGTGAGATTGACTGTAGCCTTTCATCTTCGTATGGTATCCCACCAATGGAAAGCCTCTTCTTGGAGGAGTTAAGTGGCACACTTTAAATTCTGATCAAGAGTGCACTCAAGTTGCTCCAAATTTTTGATGGTTCACTCCAGCCAATATTTAGCCCTAACAGCATTATCCTCTACTAATCTTAAGAAATCTAGGGGCCCATCTTCTTCACCCTTTCTAAATATGTCTTATACAAAGAAGCTGAGGGTGGTGGAGCTGGTGTTGGAGCTAGTAGAGGTGGTAATGGAGTAGTAGTAAATTTATGTCTCATTAAGTCTACAATCTACTGTAAGAGCACTAGTGTAATACTCGTAAAACACAATTTCATGAACAGTACTTTTCGTGGCATGAATAGTGGTTTTGAAGGTATAGGGCACTATACAATGGCTATAAAGGGCGAGTACTGCTCATAAAACTTTAATGAGCCAAAAAATGATGAAAATAAATTAACTAAAAGATATAGCAGAACCAATAAATCATAATTGATCATAAAGAAGGGAATAGTGAGATAAAATGGGGTTGTGCCAGGATTGGTCCGGGATGTGCCCAGATGGACCTAAAAATAGCATATCCTGAAGGTCAAAAATTTCAATGAGTCCATTGGAGGAATAATTTTAATATTCAAAGGTCATTTACTATTTACTCAAAATTTTTAGATTTCATGAGTGAATAGTGACCTAGGATAACTATGGAATTTTGACCCAAAATTTACGAGCCTCTAAAAGGGATTTAATAAGGAATTATGGCATAAGAATTATAATTTTTGGAGGTTTAGAAAAAAAGAAATGAATTTTTAAAATTTGACACAAAATCGAGCAAAATAGGATACGAAAACTGAGAAATAAGTGATTAGGGCCCAGCCTTACATACAAAATAGAAATCTAGTGCTTTATGGCCTATAGTCCTTAACATAAGCCTTTCTTCCCCCTTAAACCTTAAATGGCTAATGCCATTACCCCATTTTCACCCTTGGATTTTTTCTTCTTCAAACCCCCAAATTAGCCACCAAATTACAAGTTTAATTCATCAATTAATGCCTCCACTACCTAATTAACATTCTAGAAGTGGAATTACAAAGAAAAGATGGCCAGAATGGAAGGAATTTCAATGGAGTGAATAGTGTCACATCCAAGAGTAAGTCAAAGAAACTCAATTTTTATTTTAGTTATGAGAATTAAGAGTAATTCTAAGATCCTAAAAGCAAGTAAATTTTAATTTAGAGTTAAAATGAATTTCTAAGATTTTTTCTAAATTAAGTTATGTGTATGCAGGAAAAGAGAAGGGAAAGGATAATCAAGCCTAAAAGGAGGGTTAAAAGTGGTGAGATTGAATAATTGAGGTGTGTGAATTTGAAGTTAAACATATACATGTGCATTTGTATGGAAATTTGGTGAAAAACCTTATATGGAAGTGTGAATTTCTTATGTATATGTATGTAATTGATAATGTGCTTAAGGTATTTAATGAATATGTGTATATAAATAAAGAATATGTGGTAAAATAGTTTTAAGTGAATGTGTATGCTATTGAAGTTGTGATGGTCGAATAATGTACATAACATGTATGTATGAATAGTTGACCATTATGTGTATAAATGAACAGTAAATGGATAAATATAGTATACAGGCATGTATAATACATGAAAATGTGGTTAAATGGCATGAAAAGAATATTCATGTTATAAGACTAAAGGTGGTCGAAACATGAAATGTAAAAGTGTGCATGTGAAATGGTCAAAAGTGCACATAAATTGTAACGTCCACCAGTCAAGGTCTTGTGAACAGTGCTTTTCGGGACCTGAGTGATGTTCCCCGCGGTGCGGGTCATCATTTAATGTCCGATGACTGGCATATTGCTCATAAAACTTTGACGGGCCTGAAAAGGGTCAAAATGGATGAATTAA
>CANXYI012148777.1:0-11561 GCA_948208565.1 Hura crepitans | reverse complement strand
CTTTCTTTCTTTCTTTCTTTCTTTTCCTTTTTTTTTTTCCTATTTTTCGTATGATAACTTGGATGCAAATGATGTTTTGTTGCTCTGGAATTTACTAGAATTCCATCAATGCATGTTCATTTCTCACAAGCATCCCAATCTTAGGGGATGTTACCAGTTATTTTAAGAATCTTTAAATGTTCATCCTTTTCATGGAGAATGAAAAATGATACTCTTCTTTTATAAGTACTCTTTTGAGACTGGCAGAAAGCCTAGAGAATGATAGGGATACTTGATGTTGATTGTAACATATGAACTCTTTCTCTTTAATGGAAACATTGTGTTTCTCTTTAGGAAATTGGTATTGTTGGGTGTCTTGGCTCAGGACGGAGCAACCTGCCTTCGGAAATAATTTTATGCCATGATGTGCTACTTATGGAAATGCAGAACTGAAAATGTGTTAGTAGTGTGGAGAATTTTGCTGCAGATGTTACTATTGGTTTTAGTGGTTCTATTTGTTCCTCTGTTTTCTCCCTTTTGTTTAAATTCTCTCTCGCTCTCCCTCCCTTGCATTGTGTAAAGATGAAGGAGCAGTAAAGCTTTTTTGTGGGCATTCGACAACAATTCTCTTAGAAAATTGTATTTCTACTGTTTTTATGTTCTCTTTCGTTTGTCTTTCTTTGGCCTACATTTAATATCAAATAAAGAAATCTTTGTCAACAATAATTTATTATAATTTAACCTACAATGGTAAATGTATTTACTACATCTAGGAAAATGTATTGAAATAAATCCCATCGAGTAGTTCGATGTCTGATTTAATTTCTAATGTCTTTGTGGTTGCAAGTTTTTTTTTTTTTTTTTCCATGTGCGGTGACGCTGCACTAAAGTTGTCCTCTTACTATATTTGTTTTCAACTCAAAAAGTTTACATGCTTACGGTTCTTGTTTCATGTCTGGTTATTTTTCTTCTTTGTCTTCCTCCTCTTTTTCAGAAAGATGGTTGCTGTCAATCTTGTGGTGAGAGTGGGGATCTTCTGAGCTGTGAAACTTGTACTTATTGTTACCATACAAAGTGTCTACTTCCTCCTCTAAAAGCTACTCTTCCAAATAATTGGAGATGCCCTGAATGTGTATGATTTTAAGATATTATTTTCATGATTATCATCATTGTGCTTTACTATAGCTAACAATTAACTATATTTTCAGGTTAGTCCTTTGAATGATATTGATAAGATATTGGACTGTGAAATGCGACCTACTGTGGCTGGTGATGATGACGTTTCTAAGCTGGGCTCCAAGCAAATTTTTGTGAAACAGTATCTTGTGAAATGGAAGGGATTATCTTATCTGCACTGTACTTGGTAATTTGAATACATTTACTTTTGTTGTTTATGACTCAAATTCTTCTGTAAAAAAAAAAAGTTGTTCTACGGGTTAATTCTGCAAACCCATTTTTTCATATTTTGAAGTTGTGCTCTGCTTTAACCTCTCACAAATTATGTGCTGTTGTGCTAGTAGAATGCAGCTTGATTTCTGCATGATTTTTGTATGGATCTTTTATCAGTTTTATCACAATATTTATTTGATGATGTTGATTCACCTGCTAGTTCTTTCCCCGTTTTGCTCTCTCTTCTTTTGCAGGGTGCCTGAGAAAGAATTCTTGAAAGCATTCAAGTCAAATCCTCGTCTCAGGACTAAGTTGAACAATTTCCATCGACAAATGGAATCAAACAATAATTCTGAGGATGAGTTTGTTGCCATCAGGCCTGAGTGGACTACTGTGGACCGTATTCTTGCTTGCAGGTTGAACTGAACTATCTGAAATTTCTATAGTAATATTGGTGCATATATATTATTTTATGAACATGCTAAGTAATCTGTGCAACTATTGAAACTTGATTATGTGTTACATATGCGCTGCCTATTTATATTGTTTATTTGACTGCTAATTTTAGTCAGATGGTGTTCGTAATTTCAAATAGTTTGTGAGGGTTCAAGGGCAAACCTTTATATTTGGAAATGCTATTCCCTCTCTCCGTCTCTTTACTCTCACAACACTCAAACACACATTCTCTCTCTTTGGGGGTAAAATATGGGATGTATTAATTTGAACTTTATTGTTTAACATTACCAGGTGTTATTCTATTGCTTTAATTAATTCTTGACTTAGAAAGGATGCTCCGTATTTTTTAAGTACCAGTGTTTATAGCATCTAAGATTAAGTATTATGGTTTAGGCTGGTTTGTTTACATCTAACAATTGAGCAGAATATAGTAGGATGTTTTAAAGAACATGTGTTCTATCTGTTTCCACATTCTTCTCATTTTTCTATTGTGAATTTTTCAGTTTCTATTGTTTTAGTTCTAGTATCATCTTTTCTTTGGGATTTTCTTTCTACTTTAATGTGTATTCCTCCTCCCATTTGATACTTGTGCCTTAGCATTTTTAATTGCTAAGTATGTCCAAAGAATAGCGCAAATGTATGATATGAAATTTACATCCTCATACTAAAATTTTTCTGTTGTTCTTGATGCCACAATGATGTAATTTAAAACTAGATATTATTTTCAACAATTTGATTGCTGTGACAAGATTGTTGTGTGTAATACTCCTATTAAATTCTGCAGGGGAGATGATGATGAGAAAGAATATCTTGTGAAGTACAAAGAGCTTCCTTATGATGAATGCTACTGGGAATTCGAATCGGACATATCTGCATTTCAGCCTGAACTAGAAAAATTTAATAAAATTCAGTCTAAATCGCGCAAACTAAGGAAGCAGAAAATTAACCTTAATGATGCCATTGAGTCCAAGTTTAACCCAAAAGAATTTCAACAATATGAACGTAGTCCTGATTTCTTAACTGGGGGTATATCATTCCATCTCTTACTTTGCAATACGTCATTCTTGTTTACTTATTATTGGTTTCTCTAGTTTTATTATTATGACTCCCTCGGTGCCTTTGTTTTTATTGTAATTGAAGGCTCTTTACATCCATATCAACTAGAAGGGCTGAATTTCTTACGTTTTTCATGGGCTAAACAAACACATGTGATACTTGCTGATGAGATGGGCCTTGGTGGGTTATATGTTTTCATTTGTCTTTTTGCTGTTTAATGGAGATGCCTTTATGTGATGATATTTGATCATTGATTTGCCATTGATTTGATCATTCCTCATTTTGTTTGATATCAGGGAAAACCATTCAGAGCATTGCATTTCTAGCATCTCTTTTTGAAGAAAACCACTCACCACACTTGGTAGTAGCCCCACTTTCGACATTGAGAAACTGGGAACGTGAATTTGCAACATGGGCTCCTCAAATGAATGTTGTATGTAGAGATTCTCAATTGATTTTGACCATTGCTAAGTAAAAGACGTGAGCGCAAGTTTCTGTTCTGTAGGTTATGTATGTTGGCTCCTCGCAGGCTCGTGCAATTATAAGGGAATATGAATTTTATTATCCAAAAAGACACAAGAAGATTAAGAAAAAGAAATCTGGTCAAGTTGTTGGCGAAAGCAAACAAGATCGGATAAAATTTGATGTGCTCTTAACTTCTTATGAGATGATTAACTTGGACACAGCATCATTGAAACCAATAAAATGGGAGTGCATGGTAATGTTCTTTGTTCAGTAAGTATTTTGTTATTCTTCAAAAACTATTGCTGCCTAAAATTGAAACCTGCACGTAGATTGTTGATGAAGGTCATCGCCTCAAAAACAAGGATTCAAAATTGTTTCTTTCATTGAAGCAGTATTCTAGTAATCATCGTGTGCTTTTGACTGGAACTCCTCTTCAGGTTTGTAGTTAGAAACTTATATTTTATTAAACCACAGGCTTAAGGATTGGTTGGTTGGTGGATAATACTATTTGCATATTGGAGGTACCAGTTAGTGGAATAAAGTGGAAAATATAATTGCTTTGTTGCATGTTTGCTATTTTACTGACATCGCTACAAAATTTTGGCAGCAGTTTCTCGTAAATTTTTAATCGTTTAGATTGGTTTTGTGATGCTTTTGACGGCATAGAGGATGGCCCTCTAAGTGTCAAGGATAAGGGCCATACTATTATATGCCAAAGTTACTGTGCCATAATTTGAAGCTTAGGATTGCAATGCAGGATCTACATATGATGCATCTGAATGGTTAGCTGTATTGTCAGAATTTTGTGTTTAGATTCTCTCATTCTTTTTGTAAGAATTTTAGTGATGTCATAATGCATTGTCCGAATTCATCAATAAAACCAATGATTGTGAGGATAGTCTATGCTGCCCATCTCTAACCTTCTAAAATCTGCTTCAATTTTAATATCATTATTGTAGGATAAAGCACTTGGAAAACTCCTGTGTGGAGGCTGGCTCTCATACTGAAGATTTGATGTCCTAACATTTGTTTCTTTGGTTTTGGTTTTTTTTCCCTCAGCAACTGCTCCTCTTTTATATGCCTTTCCTTTATCCCATGTTGTGGTTTGCTCTTGTTCTCTTGGTATATTAATGATCAGACATTGGTACATGTTTCATATAATTATTATATAATCAAAGAGTTATCTATTGCTATATGTTCGTAAGATGTGCATTCAAATGTTTCAAATAGAGAACTATGGTCATTTGGTTTAATGTTACCTGTTGGTGGTAATTATGAAAAGTTATTCAAATTTCAGTAATTATTACTATTTTAATTAAGCTGTTTGTTTATGTATGTATTAAACTGCAACCTTACTGGCATTTGTCTGACAATTTCTCAGAACAATCTGGACGAACTTTTCATGCTCATGCACTTCCTTGATGCTGGGAAGGTTAGTATCATGGCAGCTTCATGACCAATAGTGGTTGGAGGGGGATATCTTAGTAAATGGTAAGTCATTGTTTTGGTGTATGATGTTTGGATATGTGCAGTTTGCTAGTTTGGAGGAGTTCCAGGAGGAGTTCAAGGATATAAATCAAGAGGAACAAATTTCAAGACTTCATAGAATGTTGGCTCCCCATCTCCTCAGAAGTAAAAATTTCAAACTTTTTCAAATGGTTTTGTTTGATTTCATTGCTAAATTGTTCCTGCTTCCGAGATCATAGTACGATTATGGTCTTTTAATGGCCAAGTTGCATATAGTATGCCCCTGCATCTTCTGTATCCCCATTTTCTTTGAAGCGAGGTTCAAACTTTACAATTTGTCCTAAAAACTCCAAATCTTCGTTCCAAGATGTTCCCTTAGGGGCTTTATCAATTATTGGGTTTTTGCTATTTATGCAGAAAATAGCTGTTGTTTAACCAGTAGAACTGTGTGTACATCTGTATTTGCAATCTTTGACTATTCCTGTTGTTAGCAATATCATTTTTGTGTTCTAACTGATGTTGGTTTTCCATCTAAAAAGTTCAGATGATCAAGATTGTAAAACATCTGTCTTTTATTCCTTACGGAGCTGAATTTTCTAGCTGGTAGCTTATGCAATTAATTATGTGATTGCTCCTTATGCACCCATCTATTGAGAAATGAAACATCAATGCAAGAAAAAGATAATATATTTATGTGGTTAGTAAGAGAATTTGCCCTTTGCTGGTTGTTAGAATATTCAACGAATTATCAATTTCAGGAAGGCTGTAATTATAGTTTGGGAAGAAAATGCAGTTGTTAGAAAGTGGACAGGTGGAATGGAATTTCAAGATGTTCAACTAGCTTTCTATTTAATAATTTGCATTAATAACTCATTTTTTGGGACGTTGAGCCTATTATTCCTGCAGTGAAATAGGCTTTTGAAATTTATCTCATAATTTGACATTTTATTGTCTATCTCATCTATATGATAATCATTGTTTTCGTGGTTGGAAATTTACAATGCTTCTTTAGGGGTGAAGAAGGATGTCATGACAGAACTGCCTCCTAAAAAGGAGCTAATTCTACGCGTTGAATTAGGTAGCAAGCAAAAAGAATATTACAAGGCCATTTTGACTCGTAACTATCAAATATTGACAAGACGTGGTGGTGCTCAGGTGTGCCTTTTTGTTTCAGTGTTATGAAGCTCAATCACTTTATTCTAGCCTGATATCATTCTGTTGGTTTGATGTTCCCGGAACAGATTTCACTTATCAATGTGGTTATGGAATTGCGGAAGCTGTGCTGTCATCCTTATATGCTAGAAGGAGTTGAACCAAGTATAGAAGATAGCAAAGGATCTTATAGGTAATTGGTTTCTTCTTCAGATTATATTAGTTTGTCTGAAGTGTAAAATTCTGCCGGGACGCTTGCATGAATTTACTTAATGCATGTGGAGTACATTATTTTCTTCTACAATGAGACTGTGATAGGATATGTTGCTTTATCCTTTACATTTATCTCTTCTTATATTGTTTTACTCCCTCCATTTCACATATATAGGCTTATTTTTTTTTCCTCATTTATTAAGAAAAGAAGGTTAATTAATTTTCAAGACAAAATTTTTCCTATGTTTTTTCTAATATACCGATAATTCATATGAGGTTATTTATTACTTTGTGTTGCAAAAATTAGTCCATATTTAAAAAAGAAAGAGGACTATATTATGGGAGAAATTAATATGGTAACCAAGCCTATGTTTATGGGATGGAGGGAATAATACAGTTTTTGATTTCTCACTTTTGTGGAGGTTGAAAGGAATCTCTCTAGATTGTGATTTATATTATATAAACTGCTCTTTTCAATTTCTAAGATTGTAACAATCCTTTTCAAACTCTGAAAGAAACTCCTACATTATTGATTCATCTGTTATATGTTTTATCTTTTCATTTCATGATTATTTGAATAATAGCCCTTCAAATCTCATGGAAATATAACTACGAAATTGCATTTGAAAATATTTTCAATTAGGCTGAATGTAATTACTCTTTGCATTGTTATTCATCTGTTCTTGTTTCTTTGACAGACAGCTTGTGGAATCTTCTGGGAAACTGCAATTGTTGGACAAAATGATGGTGAGACTTAAAGAGCAAGGTCATAGAGTTCTTATTTATTCGCAATTTCAGCACATGCTAGACTTGCTGGAAGATTACTGCACATATAAGGTATGACTATGTTGTAGTTTTAAGTTCATGTTTCATTGTTACCCTTTCATCATCTGCTGTTTGGAATTTATCTGTGAGTAGACTTAAAATTGTTTCACATGGACGTGTATCATGTCAGAAATGGCAGTATGAACGGATAGATGGAAAAGTTGGTGGAGCTGAAAGACAAGTACGCATAGATCGGTTTAATGCTAAGAATTCTTCAAGATTTTGTTTTCTTCTTTCTACTAGAGCTGGAGGATTGGGAATAAACCTTGCAACTGCTGATACTGTTTTTATATATGATAGGTGAACTTACATTCCAACGTTTCTCATCTTTGTCTTCTATTTTTCGATATTCATTCAAAAATTGAACAACAGGTGATGTGAAAACAGTATGATGCTTGGATGGTTGAGTGAGAGTAAAACTGGAATAAAAATGCAAGTAATTAGTTGGGTAATTATGAATCTGTTTGCATACAAATAAATTATGACTCTAGAGATATAGTAATATTGGAGAAGACAAAATTGTTTCAACCACCGACAGAACCAGAAGCGCCCTTTGTTTCAAAGATATGGGGTTATATCATCTAATTGAGTGCAATGCAAAGCAAAGTGAAATTATGAATATTTTAACTTTACATTGTTACAGGAATAAGAAAAATTGTTGCCCATTCTCATTCTCAGGTTTTAATACCTGACCCATGTGAGTTAGACAATTAAGTAATAAAGGCCCTTTAATTCTTGTTTTCTCATTCCCACTCATTTGATACTCTTTTATCAATAGAATTTTCCAAACTCTAGTAATCAGATGGAACTTATGGACAGAGGGTTCTATAAGTACGATGCCTGATGATTGCATTGGCATGTTTTTTAGCATCTGAATACGATACTGCAACTTCTTGTCTACGCTTTATTTAGAGTTTTGAAAGTGGAAGATTCGTGTTATTCTGTCTTTTCCTATTCCTGGTGTTCAAGTTTTTTCTTCTCCTTTTTAATTATTTTCAGGATTTTTTTCTTCTTATCTATATTTCACGAGGTAATAAGTAGCACCGTTTTATTCCAATATGTTGATATGACTAATGGCTTTGTTTTAACATGTCTTTGTTCCTTCTTGCAGCTGTTGTGATATTGGAAGTCAAGCTATTTAAATTTGTAGCTGTTATGTTCACTTTTTGTGTTTTTCCTTGTACTGAACATCGTATTCTTGGGTTTTTTAGTGATTGGAATCCACATGCAGATCTTCAAGCAATGGCTAGAGCTCATCGGCTTGGCCAAACCAACAAGGTTTGAATTTATTCTTTCATGGTGCACGGACATTTGCTAGTCTCGTTTACTTAAGTGCAATATATTGTTTGAATACTGTAGGTAATGATTTATAGGCTTATCACACGAGGGACTATCGAGGAACGGATGATGCAGATGACTAAGAAGAAAATGGTTTTAGAACATCTTGTTGTTGGGAGGTTGAAGGCACAAAATATTAATCAGGTAAACAATTTCCTTTCATGGTTAATGATTATGGGAATTTGTGTACTAAAGCCTATCCTGCTTGTTCCAGCTCAGTTGCCAAGTTCCCGACAAAAACAAAAAAAAAAAAATTCATTATGGTTTTCAACCTTTGGTTTCTGATTCTATAACTTAATGTAGTTGCAATTTTGGGCTATTGCCTGGTGCAATTGTGAAGATTTCTTGGGCAAGTGCCTGGTGCAATTGTTAGAATTACAAGGTTTCAACAGTCCTTTATAAACAATTGTGTTGTGAAAAAAATGTGGAATGTGGAATTAGTTCTTCCACATCATCCCTTATCAACGTGGCCTTGAGTCTGCATGAGCTTTCTCAATTTTGAGAATTTTTGAATTGAACCATTTGGAAAATTATGTTCAGGACAACAGGAACTAGGCTACTAATGTATGAATACATTGGTAGCTCTTTAATGACATTCTTATGATGCAAGAGATATCAATTGACTTGATTTACATTATATGCTTTTCTAGTATGCACTAGAATATTAATTTATGATTAATATCTCCACTTAATATGTCAATAGTTTGTGAAGATTCTAATTTGACTGTAGGAAGAGCTAGATGACATCATCCGATATGGTTCGAAGGAGCTTTTTGCTGATGAGAATGATGAAGCAGGAAAATCACGTCAAATTCATTATGATGATACCGCTATAGACCGGTAAGTATGTGAACTGTGTGTGTTTAAATGGTTTGTATAATTAAACCTTCAATGGTTTTTGAGATGTGTCATTTCAATAGATTACTTGACCGTGAACAAGTTGGAGATGAAGAGGCTTCATTGGATGATGAAGAAGAGGATGGATTTTTGAAGGCATTTAAGGTTTTATTTTCTTAATATTATGATGTGCATGTGCATTATTATTTAGGTGCCTATGGGATTGTTTAAGACGTGACCTTATTCTAGATAGGCCAAAAGTAAAGGGAAAGAAGGCCGCCTTTGCTATAAGAAGAAAGTTTTCTTTCTTAAAATCCTTATTTGGCAAAGGTTTGAATGATCAAAATTTTGTTTGATTATTTCTCACAAAAGCTATATACATAATATTCATTGGTTTAAACATAAGATGCATGGGTATTAATATCTTTTCCCTTGGCTTGCTATTACCATTGTTTATGTAAGCAAATTTAATGTGATACCCATTAGTCATTGTTCTATTATATGTCTATGTTGTAGTTCTCATTAACTGAGTTTTAGACATTGTTTTATCTCGTTGTTTTGAATTTGTTCAATTCTGGATCTGATCAGTACATATAGTCACATAGGCAAAAGAGTCTCAAGCATTTAATACGTTGGAATAATCTTTTACTAATTACAGATGAGCTTTGACTTGGTGTTCCTAGGAGATTAAAAAAAAAAAATTCTTGTAGAACACAAGGTGTTCTGTTACAAGGCAATGAATGGAGTTTGAAAGTCTCCAAGGCTGTGAGGTTTTGACTTCGAACCTTAGTTGGAGTGTACAAAATAAGAAAATTCTTTGTGGACTCAAAGAGCAGCATCTTTATAATTTACTGCTTTGAAATGATTCTTTTAATTATTCTTGGGTTTGAACTTTAATGCAGCTCCACTGGTCTCTGTGCTGGGATTAGTCAGTATTCATTTCTTTGTTTATCTTGGACATGCGTAGCATGTTGGGCTTGGTCATATCACATGCTCAGGCCCAAAACAAATGCCAGCCCACCTATCACATAGATGCACCCCCACCAATACTCACACGCGCATACAGGAAAAGGAAAGGAAAAAAAGAAAGAGTTCACTTAATTTGCAGATAATGAGCATATGGCAATTAAGAGAATCTGATTGTATGCCATAAAGTACAGCTTGAAATTGTATTCCCTTCTTTACAACTCATTTTTGGTTACATCAGTGAATCATCCAATCAACAACTATTTATAATATTATGCATTAAACACTTGCCAAATCTTGATGATAACTGAAATCCTGTGCATTAAGATTTTATATCTTACCAAATCTTCATGCATCAAGATTAAGATCTTACCACTGATATAAGATTTATGACTTATTGCTTTGTTTTCGTATATTTTAAACAAGCCGTGGACAGTATTGGTCATCACTGTGTCTTCCTCTGAAATTTTTCCTTCCTTTTTTTTTTTTTGGCTGGAGTTGCAAGTAGATGTGGTTTGGGTCATAATCCTATAAATTCATTGTGAAATTTGGCGAGCAGATCTTGTTGCATTCTTAATTGTCTAAAATCTGTGTCACTTGTGGAATAAAGAGCAGTAATTTGACGCATTCTTGTCTGAACTATATAAATAAAACTTCTGGTTTAGCTTCTCTTTCTCTGAGCAAAGAACTGTGAACGCAGTGCTTGCAAGAAAGGAAGGTTTACAAATGCCTTTGATGCTGCATGTTTCCAAAATTTCTTCCTTTTTGGTGGACTGACGGCTGTTATGTTGTGAGCTACTTATAGTTGTGTAACTTTTGTTTCTATTGTTGCAATTGTGCTAAACTGCTGATGATCTCTACTTTTTTGCTTTGTGCTGCCTGATTTTCATTTCTTTAGGTAACAAGAAAATTTATTTTGTTTTAGGTCGCAAATTTTGAGTACATTGATGAAGCAGAGGCTGCAGCAGAGAAGGAAGCTCAAAAGGCAGCTGCAGAAGCAAGATCTAGCATGAATAATTCTGAAAGAACAAATTACTGGGAAGAGTTGTTGAAAGACAGGTATGAAGAGCATAAGGTTGAGGAGTTTAATTCCTTGGGCAAGGGAAAAAGAAGCCGTAAACAGGTATTACTTTTCTCTATCTGATTTGATAGTAAAAGCAAATTGGATTAATATATTGTTATAAAGGATTTTAGATTACTTGGAATGGGGGGGTGTGAATACATTATTTTTTATTCCTGGTCCATGCTTTTAGATGGTGAGTGATGTGCAAGTACTATGCTACCTGTAAAAAACTCAATAATTTGATGTTTATTGAATTGATTTACAAGGTTTACAACCTCCTATTTATACACCAGAATCCTATTCTGAATAGGAGACAGAATCCTATTCTGAATAGGAGACAGAATCCTATTCTGAA